>JAAAXO010000065.1:0-175916 GCA_011799875.1 Thinopyrum elongatum | reverse complement strand
ATCTGAAGCCTTATTTGGGTGAGGAAGATGAGCTTCCGTCGAGGACGACTTCATTTCAAGAAGGGGAGGATGATGAGGACATCAATACCATTGTTACACCCACAGCCCCTGCTTCTATACATACTGGACCAATTACTAGAGCTCGCGCACGTCAATTAAAATATCAGGTACTTTCGTTTCTTGGTAATGATTCTAAAGTTCATGAGAATATGATGCTGCCTAAATTGGATACATTTGTTTTGCTTACAAATGAAGGGCCTAGCTTGGACAAGAAAGAGGAACCTTGGAGCAAGTTCAAGCATGGAGATGATGGCATGCACAAGGGGAACAAGAACGGAGTTACAAGTGATGATTTCAGGACTTTGAAGCCACCATAATGAGTGCAGGAAGCCTTGGACGAAATATACAAGATGTCACATCATAAATTTCGTCCAGAGGCTATTATAGGTGCTGCGTCACCTTATTATTGGGCCAGGCCCATGTAATTTCGTAATACTTGAGTATAGGCTGTTTTTAGAGTCTGTATGTGTGGGGAAACAAGAGATAGGGTTGGTTTCGGACCCCTCCTTCAAGGGCCACGAAATCCCCTCCTCTTCCTCCATATATACAGCCCTTAGGGCACCGTTTAGACTTTGGGTTTTGTTTAGATTAAAAGTTCGCCATAGCTGCAACTTCGCGTACTTCGTTTGTGTTCAATGACCAGACCAAGACGTCACAGAACCCCACCTTGATCAATAAAGCTTTCATCTTATATTCGCAATATCCAGATTGCAAATCTTAGTTTCTTGCTTGTTCTTCGTTTGCTTGCAGGAGATAGACCCTCGTGGTCAGGTTGATTGTGCTCCGGCGTGGTCAATAACCTCTCGGAGTTGGTTTAGCGATTGCTAAGGCGCGACGTCCTCGCACGTTCGTAGTCGGATCGTCAAAGTCTACTCCACCAAAAACGATAGCTATCATCTCATCGAAAGATCGGGACACCCTCGCCTCTATTAGTGGGACTAACCCCAAAATCTGCAGGCAGCTCAAGTTTATATGCGTTATCATTTATTTTCTCTAACAACTTAAAAGGACCATCAGCACGTGGCATTAGCTTTGATTTGCGCAAATCAGGAAATCTATCCTTACGCAAATGTAACCAAACAAGATCTCCAGGTGCAAACACAACATGTTTTCTACCCTTATCTCCAGCAAGTTTATATTTAGCATTCATACGCTCAATGTTCTCCTTAGTTAACTCATGCATTTTTAAGATCAATTCAGCACGTTGTTTAGGATCAAAATTAACCTTCTCCAAAGATGGAAGAGGCAACAAATCAATTGGTGCACGAGGAAGGAAACCATACAGAATTTCAAAAGGACACATCTTAGTAGTAGAATGCAATGAACGATTATAAGCAAATTCAATATGAGGCAAGCATTCTTCCCACATTTTCTTGTTATTCTTCAAAACAGCCCTAAGCATAGTAGACAATGTTCTATTGACTACTTCAGTTTGTCCATCAGTTTGGGGGTGACATGTAGTACTAAAAAGCAGTTTAGTCCCCAACTTAGCCCATAAACATCTCCAAAAGTGGCTAAGAAATTTAGTATCACGATCTGAAACAATAGTATTTGGCACACCATGCAAGTGTATAATTTCACGAAAGAACAAATCAGCAACATTAACAGCATCATCGCTTTTATGACATGGTATAAAGTGTGCCATTTTCGAGAACCTATCCACGACAACAAATATGCTATCCCTCCCCTTCTTTGTTCGAGGTAAACCTAAAACAAAGTCCATAGATATATCCTCCCAAGGAACGCTAGGTACAGGCAAAGGCATATATAAACCATGAGGATTGAGTCGTGACTTAGCTTTTTGACATGTAGTGCAGCGAGCAACAAAACGCTCAACATCCCGTCTCATCTTTGGCCAAAAGAAATGTGTAGCAAGTATATCCTCCGTCTTCTTCACGCCAAAGTGTCCCATTAATCCTCCTCCATGCGCCTCCTGCAACAACAAAAGACGAACAGAGCTAGCTGGAATGCATAGCTTGTTAGCACGAAACACAAATCCATCGTTAACGACGAACTTGTTCCATGTTCTCCCTTCCTTACAATTCTGCAATACATCTTTAAATTCAGCATCATGCACATATTGAACTTTGATGGTCTCCAAACCAAATATTTTAAAGTCAAGTTGTGAAAGCATAGTATAACGACGAGACAATGCATCAGCAATAACATTTTCTTTACCCTTCTTGTGTTTAATGACATAAGGGAAAGTCTCAATAAATTCAACCATTTAGCATGTCTACGGTTCAGTTTTGCTTGACTTTTAATGTGTTTCAAAGATTCATGATCAGAATGTATAACAAATTCTTTGGGCCATAAATAATGTTGCCATGTTTCTAAGGTCCGAACAAGAGCATATAATTCTTTATCATAAGTAGAATAGTTCAGACTAGGCCCACTCAATTTTTCAGAAAAGTATGCAACAGGTTTGCCATCTTGTAATAAAACACCTCCTAATCCAATTCCACTAGCATCACATTCAAGCTCAAAAGTCTTATTAAAACCAGGAAGTTGGAGTAAAGGAGCATGTGTCAACTTATCTTTCAATACCGTGAAGGCTTCTTCCTGTGAGGTACCCCAAACAAAAGGCACATCCTTCTTTGTAAGCTCATTGAGAGGTGCAGCAATGGTGCTGAAATCTCTCACAAAACGCCTATAGAAACCAGCGAGTCCAAGAAAACTCCTCACTTGAGTGACCGTTTTGGGCTGTGGCCAACTCTCAATAGCTTCAATCTTGGCTTTATCAACTTCAATTCCCTGTGGAGTAACAACATAGCCAAGAAAAGATACTCGGTCGGTGCAAAAGGTGCACTTCCCAAGGTTACCAAACAAACGTGCATCACGTAAAGCAATAAAAACAGCACGTAAATGTTCCAAATGTTCCTCCAAAGATCTGCTATAAATCAGTATATCATCAAAATAGACTACCACAAATCGTCCAATGAAAGCACGTAAAACTTCGTTCATTAATCTCATGAAAGTACTAGGTGCATTAGTTAACCCAAAAGGCATGACTAACCACTCATATAATCCAAACTTTGTTTTAAATGCTGTTTTCCATTCATCCCCCAATTTCATACCAATTTGATGGTATTCTCCAAAGTTGATTTGCGTAGTGGATACCATCAAATTCGTATGAAATTGGGAGATGAATGGAAAACAGCATTTAAAACTAAGTTCGGTTTATATGAGTGGTTAGTCATGCCTTTTGGGTTAACTAATGCACCTAGTACTTTCATGAGATTAATGAACGAAGTTTTACGTGCTTTCATTGGACGATTTGTGGTAGTCTATTTTGATGATATACTGATTTATAGCAGATCTTTGGAGGAACATTTGGAACATTTACGTGCTGTTTTTATTGCTTTACGTGATGCACGTTTGTTTGGTAACCTTGGGAAGTGCACCTTTTGCACCGACCGAGTATCTTTTCTTGGCTATGTTGTTACTCCACAGGGAATTGAAGTTGATAAAGCCAAGATTGAAGCTATTGAGAGTTGGCCACAGCCCAAAACGGTCAGTCAAGTGAGAAGTTTTCTTGGACTCGCTGGTTTCTATAGGCGTTTTGTGAGAGATTTCAGCACCATTGCTGCACCTCTCAATGAGCTTACAAAGAAGGATGTGCCTTTTGTTTGGGGTACCTCACAGGAAGAAGCCTTCACGGTATTGAAAGATAAGTTGACACATGCTCCTTTACTCCAACTTCCTGATTTTAATAAGACTTTTGAGCTTGAATGTGATGCTAGTGGAATTGGATTAGGAGGTGTTTTATTACAAGATGGCAAACCTGTTGCATACTTTTCTGAAAAATTGAGTGGGCCTAGTCTGAACTATTCTACTTATGATAAAGAATTATATGCTCTTGTTCGGACCTTAGAAACATGGCAACATTATTTATGGCCCAAAGAATTTGTTATACATTCTGATCATGAATCTTTGAAACACATTAAAAGTTAAGCAAAACTGAACCGTAGACATGCTAAATGGGTTGAATTTATTGAGACTTTCCCTTATGTCATTAAACACAAGAAGGGTAAAGAAAATGTTATTGTTGATGCATTGTCTCGTCGTTATACTATGCTTTCACAACTTGACTTTAAAATATTTGGTTTGGAGACCATCAAAGATCAATATGTGCATGATGCTGAATTTAAAGATGTATTGCAGAATTGTAAGGAAGGGAGAACTTGGAACAAGTTCGTCGTTAACGATGGATTTGTGTTTCGTGCTAACAAGCTATGCATTCCAGCTAGCTCCGTTCGTCCTTTGTTGTTGCAGGAGGCGCATGGAGGACTTTGTTTTAGGTTTACCTCGAACAAAGAAGGGGAGGGATAGCATATTTGTTGTCATGGATAGGTTCTCGAAAATGGCACACTTTATACCATGTCATAAAAGCGATGATGCTGTTAATGTTGCTGATTTGTTCTTTCGTGAAATTATACGCTTGCATGGTGTGCCAAATACTATTGTTTCAGATCGTGATACTAAATTTCTTAGCCACTTTTGGAGATGTTTATGGGCTAAGTTGGGGACTAAACTGCTTTTTAGTACTACATGTCACCCCCAAACTGATGGACAAACTGAAGTAGTCAATAGAACATTGTCTACTATGCTTAGGGCTGTTTTGAAGAATAACAAGAAAATGTGGGAAGAATGCTTGCCTCATATTGAATTTGCTTATAATCGTTCATTGCATTCTACTACTAAGATGTGTCCTTTTGAAATTGTGTATGGTTTCCTTCCTCGTGCACCAATTGATTTGTTGCCTCTTCCATCTTCGGAGAAGGTTAATTTTGATGCTAAACAACATGCTGAATTGATCTTAAAAATGCATGAGCTAACTAAGGAGAACATTGAGCGTATGAATGCTAAATATAAACTTGCTGGAGATAAGGGTAGAAAACATGTTGTGTTTGCACCTGGAGATCTTGTTTGGTTACATTTGCGTAAGGATAGATTTCCTGATTTGCGCAAATCAAAGCTAATGCCACGTGCTGATGGTCCTTTTAAGGTGTTAGAGAAAATAAATGATAATGCATATAAACTTGAGCTGCCTGCAGATTTTGGGGTTAGTCCCACTTTTAACATTGCAGATCTGAAGCCTTATTTGGGTGAGGAAGATGAGCTTCCGTCGAGGACGACTTCATTTCAAGAAGGGGAGGATGATGAGGACATCAATACCATTGTTACACCCACAACCCCTGCTTCTATACATACTGGACCAATTACTAGAGCTCGCGCACGCCAATTAAATTATCAGGTACTTTCGTTTCTTGGTAATGATTCTAATGTTCATGAGAATATGATGCTGCCTAAATTGGATACATTTGTTTTGCTTACAAATGAAGGGCCTAGCTTGGACAAGAAAGAGGAACCTTGGAGCAAGTTCAAGCATGGAGATGATGGCATGCGCAAGGGGAACAAGAACGGAGTTACAAGTGATGATTTCAGGACTTTGAAGCCACCATAAGGAGTGCAGGAAGCCTTGGAAGAAATATACAAGATGCCACTTCATAAATTTCGTCCAGAGGCTATTATAGGTGCTGCGTCACCTTATTATTGGGCCAGGCCCATGTAATTTCGAAATACTTGAGTATAGGCTATTTTTAGAGTCCGTATGTGTGGGGAAACAAGAGATAGGGTTGGTTTCGGACCCCTCCTTCAAGGGCCACGAAATCCCCCCCTCTTCCTCCATATATACAACCCTTAGGGCACCGTTTAGACTTTGGGTTTTGTTTAGATTAAAAGTTCGCCATAGCTGCAACTTCGCGTACTTCGTTTGTGTTCAACGACCAGACCAAGACATCACAGAACCCCACCTCGATCAATAAAGCTTTCATCTTATATTCGCAATATCCAGATTGCAAATCTTAGTTTCTTACTTGTTCTTCGTTTGCTTGCAGGAGATAGACCCTCGGGGTCAGGTTGATTGTGCTCCGGCGTGGTCAATAACCTCTCGGAGTTGGTTTAGCGATTGCTAAGGCGCGACGTCCTCGCACGTTCGTAGTCGGATCGTCAAAGTCTACTCCACCAAAAACGATAGATCTCATCTCATCGAAAGATCGGGACACCCTCGCCTCTATCACGCGGTGTCCATGATGAAGATCGACCTGCAGAAAAATTAGTTCGCGCCAATGCCTGTCGATCCTGCACTTCACGTTCAGCTTTACAAGCAAGATGGAATAAACGAGTGATATTATTATACTCCTTATACTCTAGAATGGTCTGAATCTCTCTATTTAATCCACCCATGAAACGTGCAAGCATAGCTTCATTCTCCTAAACAATACCACATCTAATCATGCCAGTTTGTAATTCCTGATAATATTCTTCTACAGAATTTTTTCCTTGTCTTAAGCGCTGCAATTTTTGAAGTAATTCACGTTGATAATATGGTGGAACCCAACGAGTACGCATAGCAGTTTTCAAAGCAGCCCACGTAGCTGGAATAGGATATAATCTACAATGTTCAGACCACCATACACATGCAAAACTAGTGAAAGCACAAACAGCAGCAGCAACACGTCGTTCCTCGGGATATTGTAAACATGTAAAACGTTGTTCAGTTTCTAACTCCCAAGTAAGATATATATCAGGAACATATCTACCCTCGAATGGTGGAATATTCAATTTTAATTTAGGAAGATGGTCATGATCTCGTACCTGAAGTGGTGGTGCGGGCCTACCATTGCGATTATTTGCATGTGGACGACCTGGTGCTGGTGGTTGCACGTAGTTATGATTTTGATCAACCTCATCCTCATAATCGCCCGCGTAATCATCCTCCTCCTCGGCACCAGCAGCAGCAGGAGCAGGAGCCAAAGAAGCATCAACAGTAGGTACAGCAGCACCAGAAGTTTGGCCATCCTCAAGAGGAACACGCTTCGCTCGTCCGAACTGATTTGGAAGGGGGCGTTGTTGTTGTCGTTGCAGAGGTGCGACAGGTGCAGCCGGTGGTGGTTGGGGAAGACGCGTGAGCAATTCATTAAACTTGTTATCCAGCTTTGTCTCGAACGACTTCTCCATGCCATCTATCTTCTCCATGGCCTCTTCAAATCTGTTTAGCACATCTCCCACCTGGCCACTCATCATTTGCTGAAATTTATCATGCAACTCCTTGTTCGTCATGTTCTCCCAGTCAATCTCGTCGGCTTGTGATCCTGCCATGGTTAGCAGCAATAGAACACACACAAGAATATGATCCTACAGACTACTAGAAAGTGGTGGTGGTGTGGTGTGGTGTCACAAATCCGTCAAGCAAATCTCAAATTCTTACCAGTTCTTACCCAGCAGCAGGTGGTGATCGGCAACCTTTGTAGTCAAAACTCTCAGAGCTTGGACAGAGCGATTGCCAGGTGGTGTCAAACGCACGATGTAGATGTATGTGGAGCTGGGAAGGCTTATGATATGGTAGCAAAAAGGGTCAGCAATAATCAATTCAGAGATGCAATGTTGAATAAACTCTCAACGACGGTACTGTGCTGGTCCTAGGCTAGACCGTGCTAGAGACGCGAGCCTAGAACACTAACAAAAATCACGGCGCTGCACGTAAACAAGGGAGGAGCACACTCTGAATTTTTTTCTTTTTTTTTGCACTTTTTTTTTCCTCTTTTTTTTTTTGCTCCGCAACAAATTTTTTTCGAAAAAGTCTACAAATGGTCTAAAAACTGCCTAGCCAGAATTTTCCAGACTTAGTTTTTTTTTTGAAACTGGAACTATTTTTCTTCTGCGGGTAGCACGAAATTTTTTTTTTTTGGCTTTTTCCTGGACTGTAGGTATGAAGAACAGACTCGATCTAAACTACGAAAAACTGTAAATCTCACCGAGCAACCTGGGAATCTGATACCACTTGATAGAGGCGAGGGTGTCCCGATCTTTCGATGAGATGATAGCTATCGTTTTTGGTGGAGTAGACTTTGACGATCCGACTACGAACGTGCGAGGATGTCGCGCCTTAGCAATCGCTAAACCAACTCCGAGAGGTTATTGACCACGCCGGAGCACAATCAACCTGACCACGAGGGTCTATCTCCTGCAAGCAAACGAAGAACAAGCAAGAAACTAAGATTTGCAATCTGGATATTGCGAATATAAGATGAAAGATTTATTGATCAAGGTGGGGTTCTGTGACGTCTTGGTCTGGTCGTTGAACACAAACGAAGTACGCGAAGTTGCAGCTATGGCGAACTTTTAATCTAAACAAAACCCAAAGTCTAAACGGTGCCCTAAGGGCTGTATATATGGAGGAAGAGGAGGGGATTTCGTGGCCCTTGAAGGAGGGGTCCGAAACCAACCCTATCTCTTGTTTCCCCACACATACGGACTCTAAAAACAGCCTATACTCAAGTATTTCGAAATTACATGGGCCTGGCCCAATAATAAGGTGACGCAGCACCCATAATAGCCTCTGGACAAAATTTATGAAGTGACATCTTGTATATTTCGTCCAAGGCTTCCTGCACTCATTATGGTGGCTTCAAAGTCCTGAAATCATCACTTGTAACTCCGTTCTTGTTCCCCTTGTGCATGCCATCATCTCCATGCTTGAACTTGCTCCAAGGTTCCTCTTTCTTGTCCAAGCTAGGCCCTTCATTTGTAAGCAAAACAAATGTATCCAATTTAGGCAGCATCATATTCTGATGAACTTTAGAATCATTACCAAGAAACGAAAGTACTTGATATTTTAATTGGCGTGCGCGAGCTCTAGTAATTGGTCCAGTATGTATAGAAGCAGGGGTTGTGGGTGTAACAATGGTATTGATGTCCTCATCAATGGAGAAGATAGATGGCATGGAGAAGTCGTTCGAGACAAAGCTGGATAACAAGTTTAATGAATTGCTCACGCGTCTTCCCCAACCACCACCGGCTGCACCTGTCGCACCTCTGCAACGACAACAACAACGCCCCCTTCCAAATCAGTTCGGACGAGCGAAGCGTGTTCCTCTTGAGGATGGCCAAACTTCTGGTGCTGCTGTACCTACTGTTGATGCTTCTTTGGCTCCTGCTCCTGCTGCTGCTGGTGCCGAGGAGGAGGATGATTACGCGGGCGATTATGAGGATGAGGTTGATCAAAATCATAACTACATGCAACCACCAGCACCAGGTCGTCCACATGCAAATAATCGCAATGGTAGGCCTGCACCACCACTTCAGGTACGAGATCATGACCATCTTCCTAAATTAAAATTGAATATTCCACCATTCGAGGGTAGATATGTTCCTGATATATATCTTACTTGGGAGTTAGAAATTGAACAACGTTTTACATGTTTACAATATCCCGAGGAACGACGTGTTGCTGCTGCTGTTTGTGCTTTCACTAGTTTTGCATGTGTATGGTGGTCTGAACATTGTAGATTATATCCTATTCCAGCTACGTGGGCTGCTTTGAAAACTGCTATGCGTACTCGTTGGGTTCCACCAGATTATCAACGTGAATTACTTCAAAAATTGCAGCGCTTAAGACAAGGAAAAAATTCTGTAGAAGAATATTATCAGGAATTACAAACTGGCATGATTAGATGTGGTATTGTTGAGGAGAATGAAGCTATGCTTGCACGTTTCATGGGTGGATTAAATAGAGAGATTTAGACCATTCTAGAGTATAAGGAGTATAATAATATCACTCGTTTATTCCATCTTGCTTGTAAAGCTGAACGTGAAGTGCAGGATCGACAGGCATTGGCGCGAACTAATTTTTCTGCAGGTCGATCTTCATCATGGACACCGCGTGCCTCCTCTACTCCCACACATCCTACTGCGGCACCACTGACTTCAGCCGCCAATTCCAATCGAGATACAAGAAAACAGGCACCACCACCACCATCTGCCAAGAGTACACCTTCTGGGCCTGCCCAGAGCTCTTCTTCATCTATGGCATCAACAGGGCACACACATGATATTATTTGTCGTCGTTGTAAGGGAAGAGGTCATTATGCGAGAGAATGCCAATCTCCGCGTGCTATGATTGCTACTGAGGATGGTGGGTATGAGTCCGCTAGTGATTATGATGAGGAGACTTTGGCTCTTATTACAAGTGAAGAACACGGTGGAGATGATTCTGATCATGAGACGCAATACATGGCTCCTGAAGACGCTGACAGGTATGAATGTTTAGTTGCTCAACGTGTTTTGAGTGTGCAGGTCACACAAGCTGAGCAAAATCAGAGGCATAATTTGTTCCATACAAAGGGAGTTGTGAAGGAACGTTCTGTTCGCGTCATCATAGATGGAGGGAGCTGCAACAACTTGGCTAGAATGGAGATGGTGGAGAAGCTATCTCTCACCACAAGACCACATCCACATCCTTACTATATCCAATGGTTCAACAACAGCGGCAAGGTTAAGGTAACACGTACTGTTCGTGTGCATTTTAGTATCTCTACATATGCTGATTATGTTGATTGTGATGTGGTACCCATGCAAGCATGTTCATTATTACTTGGTAGACCATGGCAATTTGATAAAAATTCTGTACACCATGGTAGAAACAATCAGTATACTCTTGTTCATAAGGATAAACATATTACTTTGCTTCCTATGACTCCTGATTCTATTTTGAAAGATGATATTAATAGAGCTAGTAAAGCAAAACAGGAGAAAAATAAGAGTGAAAATCAGATTGTGGCAAAAGAATTTGAGCAACAAATGAAGCCTAATAATAAACCATCTAGTGTTGCTTCTGAAATTAAATTGAAAAGTGCATGCTTACTTGCCACCAAATCTGATATTGATGATCTAGATTTCAGCAATTCTGTTTGCTATGCTTTTTTGTGCAAAGAGGCGTTATTTTCATTCGAGGACGTGCCTTCCTCTTTGCCTCCTGCGGTCACTAACATTTTGCAGGAGTTCGCTGACGTCTTTCCACAAGACGTGCCACCGGGATTACCACCTATTCGCGGGATTGAGCATCAGATTGACTTAATTCCCGGTGCTTCGTTGCCAAACCGTGCGCCATACCGTACCAATCCAGAGGAGACGAAGGAGATTATGCGTCAAGTACAGGAGCTGCTCGACAAAGGTTATATACGCGAATCTCTTAGTCCTTGTGCTGTTCCTATTATACTAGTGCCAAAAAAGGATGGTACGTCGCGTATGTGTGTTGATTGTAGAGGCATTAATAATATTACTATTCGTTATCGTCATCCTATTCCTAGGCTAGATGATATGCTTGATGAATTGAGTGGCTCTACAATATTCTCCAAAGTTGATTTGCGTAGTGGATACCATCAACTTCGTATGAAATTGGGAGATGAATGGAAAACAGCATTTAAAACTAAGTTCGGTTTATATGAGTGGTTAGTCATGCCTTTTGGGTTAACTAATGCACCTAGTACTTTCATGAGATTAATGAACGAAGTTTTACGTGCTTTCATTGGACGATTTGTGGTAGTCTATTTTGATGATATACTGATTTATAGCAGATCTTTGGAGGAACATTTGGAACATTTACGTGCTGTTTTTATTGCTTTACGTGATGCACGTTTGTTTGGTAACCTTGGGAAGTGCACCTTTTGCACCGACCGAGTATCTTTTCTTGGCTATGTTGTTACTCCACAGGGAATTGAAGTTGATAAAGCCAAGATTGAAGCTATTGAGAGTTGGCCACAGCCCAAAACGGTCAGTCAAGTGAGAAGTTTTCTTGGACTCGCTGGTTTCTATAGGCGTTTTGTGAGAGATTTCAGCACCATTGCTGCACCTCTCAATGAGCTTACAAAGAAGGATGTGCCTTTTGTTTGGGGTACCTCACAGGAAGAAGCCTTCACGGTATTGAAAGATAAGTTGACACATGCTCCTTTACTCCAACTTCCTGATTTTAATAAGACTTTTGAGCTTGAATGTGATGCTAGTGGAATTGGATTAGGAGGTGTTTTATTACAAGATGGCAAACCTGTTGCATACTTTTCTGAAAAATTGAGTGGGCCTAGTCTGAACTATTCTACTTATGATAAAGAATTATATGCTCTTGTTCGGACCTTAGAAACATGGCAACATTATTTATGGCCCAAAGAATTTGTTATACATTCTGATCATGAATCTTTGAAACACATTAAAAGTCAAGCAAAACTGAACCGTAGACATGCTAAATGGGTTGAATTTATTGAGACTTTCCCTTATGTCATTAAACACAAGAAGGGTAATGATAGAGGCGAGGGTGTCCCGATCTTTCGATGAGATGATAGCTATCGTTTTTGGTGGAGTAGACTTTGACGATCCGACTACGAACGTGCGAGGACGTCGCGCCTTAGCAATCGCTAAACCAACTCCGAGAGGTTATTGACCACGCCGGAGCACAATCAACCTGACCACGAGGGTCTATCTCCTGCAAGCAAACGAAGAACAAGCAAGAAACTAAGATTTGCAATCTGGATATTGCGAATATAAGATGAAAGCTTTATTGATCAAGGTGGGGTTCTGTGACGTCTTGGTCTGGTCGTTGAACACAAACGAAGTACGCGAAGTTGCAGCTATGGCGAACTTTTAATCTAAACAAAACCCAAAGTCTAAACGGTGCCCTAAGGGCTGTATATATGGAGGAAGAGGAGGGGATTTCGTGGCCCTTGAAGGAGGGGTCAGAAACCAACCCTATCTCTTGTTTCCCCACACATACGGACTCTAAAAACAGCCTATACTCAAGTATTTCGAAATTACATGGGCCTGGCCCAATAATAAGGTGACGCAGCACCTATAATAGCCTCTGGACGAAATTTATGAAGTGACATCTTGTATATTTCGTCCAAGGCTTCCTGCACTCATTATGGTGGCTTCAAAGTCCTGAAATCATCACTTGTAACTCCGTTCTTGTTCCCCTTGTGCATGCCATCATCTCCATGCTTGAACTTGCTCCAAGGTTCCTCTTTCTTGTCCAAGCTAGGGCCTTCATTTGTAAGCAAAACAAATGTATCCAATTTAGGCAGCATCATATTCTCATGAACTTTAGAATCATTACCAAGAAACGAAAGTACCTGATAATTTAATTGGCGTGCGCGAGCTCTAGTAATTGGTCCAGTATGTATAGAAGCAGGGGCTGTGGGTGTAACAATGGTATTGATGTCCTCATCATCTAGCCTAGGAATAGGATGACGATAACGGATAGTGATATTATTAATGCCTCTATAATCAACACACATACGCGATGTACCATCCTTTTTTGGCACTAGTATTCGCGTATATAACTTTCATCGAGCAGCTGCTGTACTTGACGCATAATCTCCTTCGTCTCCTCTGGATTGGTACGGTATGGTGCACGGTTGGGTAGCGATGCACCGGGACTTAAGTCAATTTGATGCTCAATCCCACGAATAGGTGGTAATCCCAGTGGCACATCTTGTGGAAAGACATCAGCGAAATCCTGCAAAAGGTTAATGATAGCAGGAGGCAAAGAGGAAGGCACGTCCTCGAATGAAAATAATGCCTCTTTGCACACATAAGCATAGCAAACAGATTTGCTAAAATCTATATCATCAAGATCAGATTTGGTGGCAAGTAAACATGCACTTTTCAATTTAATTTCAGAAGCAACACTAGATGGTTTATTATGAGGCATCATTTGTAGCTCAAATTCTTTTGCCACAATCTGATTTTCACTCTTATTTTTCTCCTGTTTTGCTTTATTAGCTTTATTAATATCATCTTTCAAAATGGAATCAGGAGACATAGGAAGCAAAGTAATATGTTTATCCTTATGAACAAGAGTATACTGATTGTTTCTACCATGTTGTACAGAATTTTTATCAAATTGCTAGGGTCTACCAAGTAATAAGGAATATGCTTGCATGGGTACCACATCAAAATCAACATAATCAGCATATGGAGAGATACTAAAATGCACATGAACAATACGTGTTACCTTAACCTTGCCGCTGTTGTTGAACCATTGGATGTAGTAAGGATGTGGATGTGGTCTTGTGGTGAGAGATAGCTTCTCCACCATCTCCATGCTAGCCAAGTTGTTGCAGCTCCCTCCATCTATGATGACACGAATGGAACGTTCCTTCACAACTCCCTTTGTATGGAACAAATTATGCCTCCGATTTTGTTCAGCCTGTGTGACCTGCACACTCAAAACATGTTGAGCAACTAAACTTTCATACCTGTCAGCATCTTCAGCAGCCATGTATTGCGTCTCATGATCAGAATCATTTCCACCATGTTCTTCACTTGTAATAAGAGCCAAAGTCTCCTCATCATAATCACTAGCAGACTCATACCCACCATCCTCAGTAGCAATCATAACACGTGGAGATTGGCATTCTCTCGCATAATGACCTATACCCTTACAACGATGACAATTAATATCATGTGTGTGCCTTGTTGATGCCATAGATGAAGAAGAGCTGTGTGCAGGCCCGGTAGGTGTGCTCTTGGCAGATAGTGGTGGTAGTGCCTGCTTTCTTGTATCACGGCTGGAGGTGGCAGCTGACGGAGGTGCCGGTGCCGCAGAACGTGTGGAAGTAGAAGATGCACGCGGTGTCCATGATGAAGGTCGACCTGCAGAAAAATTAGTCCGTGCCAATGCATGTCGATCCTGCACTTCATGTTCAGCTTTGCAAGCAAGATGGAATAAAAGAGTGATATTGTTATACTCCTTATACTCTAAAATGGTCTGAATCTCTCTATTTAATCCACCCATCAAACATGCAAGCATAGCTTCATTATCCTCAACTATACCACATCTAATCATGCCAGTTTGCAATTCCTGATAATATTCCTCTACAGAATTTTTTCCATGTCTTCAATGATGCAATTTCTGAAGTAATTCATGTTGATAATATATTGGAACCCAATGAGTACGCATAGCAGTTTTCAAAGCAGCCCAAGTAGTTGGAATAGGATATAATCTACAATATTCAGACCACCAAACACATGCAATACTAGTGAAAGCACAAACAGCAGCAGCAACACGTCTTTCCTTGGGATATTGTAAACATGTAAAACGTTGTTCAGTTTCTAACTCCCAAGTAAGATATATATCTGGAACATATCAACCCTCAAATGGTGGAATGTTCAATTTTAGTTTAGGAAGATGGTCATGATCTCGTACCTAAGGTGGTGGTGCAGGCCTACCATTGCGATTATTTGCATGAGGACGACCTGGTGGTGCTGGTGCTGGTGGTTGCACGTAGTTCTGATTTTGATCAACCTCATCCTCATAATCGCCCGCGTAATCGTCCTCTTCCGCAGTAGCAGCAGCAGCAGGAGCCATAGAAGCATCAACAGCAGTAGCAGCGGCACCAGAAGTTTGGCCAGGCTCAAGAGGAACACGGCTCGCTCGGCGGAGGGCTGTTTCGCGATGTGGAGGTGGTGGTGGTGGTTGTTGTTGTTATTGTAATGGTGTAGCAGATGCAGGTGGTGTTGTGGAAGACGCGCGAGTACTTCATCGAACTTGGCGTCCAACTTGGTGTCAATTGTCTTCTCAACGTCATCAATCCTCTCCAGTGCCTTTCCAAAGCTGACCATCATGTCTTCCACCTATTGACTAAACATTTGCTGAAATTTATCATGATCTCCTTCTTCGTCATGTTCTCCTAGTCAATCTCGTCGACTTGTGATCCTGCCATGGTTAGCAGCAATAGAAACACACAAGAATATGATCCTACAGACTACTAGAAAGAGGTGGGGTGTCACAAATCCTTCAAGCGAATCTCAAAGTCTTACCAGTTATTACCAAGCAGCAGGTGGTGATCGGCAACCGTTGTAGTCAAAACTCTCAAAACTTGGATAGAGCGATTACCAGGGAGAGTCAAACGCACAATGTAGATGTATGTGGAGCTCGGATGGCTTATAATATGGTAGCAAAAAGGTCAGCAATAATCAATTCAGAGATGCAAAGTTGAATAAATGCTCAACGATGGTATTGTGCTGGTCCTAGGCTAGACCGTACTAGAGACGCGAGCCTAGAACACTAACAAAATCACGGCGCGGCACGTAAACAAGGGAAAAGAAGACTCTGGATTTTTTTTTCGCTCCTTTTTTTGCGCTCCTCTTTTTTTTGCGAAAAATCACTATAATGGCGAGTGTCTCAAAACTCTTCCCAACTCAAAATAACAGGATAGGGACGAAAAAAATTTGACTTTTTTCGGAAATCAGGGCAGCGACGATGAAAAAGTGCGACAAAAAATCACTATGATGGCGAGTGTCTCAAAACGCTCCCAGGGACCTATAAACAAGATAGGGAAAAATATTTTCGACTGCCGAAATTTTGGCCTAAAAACTGCCCGGGGGTCTCCACACTCTTTTTTTTTCGAAACCTACTCAGGCAAGGAAACACGAATCAGAAAATAGATGGATCTCGAAAACAAGCCTAATATGAAAAGAACTTGGATTCGTGGTGGATATATGGTGGTAGGATATGGCAGCAGTGGTGGTATATGGCAGCGGTGGTAGGATATGGCAGTGACGGTGGTATATGGCAGCAGCGATAGGATATGGCAGCGGTGGTGGTATATGGCAGCGGCGATGAAGATGGTGCGGCAGTGGTGTGACAAACTATGACAGAAGTCAAAACTCTAAAGGACTAGACACTAAGACCAGCAACTAGACACGACAATGCAACCGCAAATTCAGCAAAGCAAAAACCCTAAAAAGATTATGCAAAAGCTCAGATTGGTTCAAATTTAGGAAGTGGCATCTTGTATATTTCGTCCAAGCCTTCATTCACTCATTATGGTGGCTTCAAAGTCCTGAAATCATCACTTGAAACTCCAGTTTTGTTCCCCTTGCGCATGCCATCATCTCCATGCTTGATCTTGCTCCAATGTTCATCCCTCTTGTCCATGCTAGGCCCTTCATTTGTAAGGAAAACAAATGTATCCAATTTAGGCAGCATCATATTCTCATGAACATTAGAATCATTACCAAGAAACGAAAGTACCTGATAATTTAATTGGCGTGCGCGAGCTCTAGTAACTGGTCTAGTATATGTAGAAATAGGGGCTGTTGGTGTAACAATGGTATTGATGTCCTCATCACCCAACCTAGCCTATTTGTTTTCTCCGACTTATTGGGCTGCAAATATTTCAAGACGAGGAGGGATGCATTCAGCCTGGCCAGAATATGGGTAGTAAATCTTAAAAGTAATATGAAATGGGCTGCAAATTCCAACAAAAAATAGCGAATGGCAATTAGTTTCTTTTTTTTTGTTCTTCATTGAGGTTTTATATTTCATTGGATTTTAACATAATATTAATTTATTTTTATATTAGTTTTAATATGGTTCCTAATTTTGGGATTAAAATATTTCGTACCCCAGCAAAAATATGCCAAATACTATTGTTTCAGATCGTGATACTAAGTTTCTTAGCCACTTTTGGAGATGTTTATGGGCTAAGTTGGGGACTAAACTGCTTTTTAGTACTACATGTCACCCCCAAACTGATGGACAAACTGAAGTAGTCAATAGAACATTGTCTACTATGCTTAGGGCTGTTTTGAAGAATAACAAGAAAATGTGGGAAGAATGCTTGCCTCATATTGAATTTGCTTATAATCGTTCATTGCATTCTACTACTAAGATGTGTCCTTTTGAAATTGTGTATGGTTTCCTTCCTCGTGCACCAATTGATTTGTTGCCTCTTCCATCTTCGGAGAAGGTTAATTTTGATGCTAAACAACGTGCTGAATTGATCTTAAAAATGCATGAGTTAACTAAGGAGAACATTGAGCGTATGAATGCTAAATATAAACTTGCTGGAGATAAGGGTAGAAAACATGTTGTGTTTGCACCTGGAGATCTTGTTTGGTTACATTTGCGTAAGGATAGATTTCCTGATTTGCGCAAATCAAAGCTAATGCCACGTGCTGATGGTCCTTTTAAGGTGTTAGAGAAAATAAATGATAATGCATATAAACTTGAGCTGCCTGCAGATTTTGGGGTTAGTCCCACTTTTAACATTGCAGATCTGAAGCCTTATTTGGGTGAGGAAGATGAGCTTCCGTCGAGGACGACTTCATTTCAAGAAGGGGAGGATGATGAGGACATCAATACCATTGTGACACCCACAGCCCCTGCTTCTATACATACTGGACCAATTACTAGAGCTCGCGCACGCCAATTAAATTATCAGGTACTTTCGTTTCTTGGTAATGATTCTAAAGTTCATGAGAATATGATGCTGCCTAAATTGGATACATTTGTTTTGCTTACAAATGAAGGCCCTAGCTTGGACAAGAAAGAGGAACCTTGGAGCAAGTTCAAGCATGGAGATGATGGCATGCACAAGGGGAACAAGAACGGAGTTACAAGTGATGATTTCAGGACTTTGAAGCCACCATAATGAGTGCAGGAAGCCTTGGACGAAATATACAAGATGTCACTTCATAAATTTCGTCCAGAGGCTATTATAGGTGCTGCGTCACCTTATTATTGGGCCAGGCCCATGTAATTTCGAAATACTTGAGTATAGGCTGTTTTTAGAGTCCGTATGTGTGGGGAAACAAGAGATAGGGTTGGTTTCGGACCCCTCCTTCAAGGGCCACGAAATCCCCTCCTCTTCCTCCATATATACAGCCCTTAGGGCACCGTTTAGACTTTGGGTTTTGTTTAGATTAAAAGTTCGCCATAGCTGCAACTTCGCGTACTTAGTTTGTGTTCAACGACCAGACCAAGACGTCACAGAACCCCACCTCGATCAATAAAGCTTTCATCTTATATTCGCAATATCCAGATTGCAAATCTTAGTTTCTTGCTTGTTCTTCGTTTGCTTGCAGGAGATAGACCCTCGGGGTCAGGTTGATTGTGCTCCGGCGTGGTCAATAACCTCTCGGAGTTGGTTTAGCGATTGCTAAGGCGCGACGTCCTCGCACGTTCGTAGTCGGATCGTCAAAGTCTACTCCACCAAAAACGATAGATATCATCTCATCGAAAGATCGGGACACCCTCGCCTCTATCAAGTGACCCCGACACCTTTTTGGCAGTCGGTGCCTAAGCTATCCGCCTAGCCTGTCGATCACGCGCCAGTGACCGACACCTAATTTGTCACACTCGCAAGCGTGCGAAGGAAGACTCCATCCTCTTTTTCTATAAAAAGGGAACGTTAGCCCCAACCCAGCACAGCACAGCCTCTACCCCAAAACCAAGATGCCTGGCCCCATTGTTCACAATGAGACCACAGCAACCAACCTTGGAGGTTTTGTGACCGTGCTAGCAAACCTCACCCGCCGTGCCTTTGCATTAGAAGAGCCCCCAGAGTATGTTGTGTACCAAGGGCCCATGAGCGGTGAGAGCCGTCAATTCTGGGCCACTGTGCACCTCTATGGTAGGGGTATGTCGCCAGAACGCCCCTACAGGTTCACCGGAAGGACAACTTCCTTTGAGCCACAAGCCATTCAGCTAGCTGCTCGAGAGGCTATAGTTCAACTCCGGCACCTGTCGCCCAGAGTTAACTGCCGCTCGTTCTACTACTACCCCAGCCGTGACGGGTATGGTAGGCCACCCCAGGTTGCCAACGGAGACCACGAGACGGACCCTACATTGCAGCATCTGGTGCACTATGTAAGTGCACTAGAGGCACTATTCGATCAGATCACCCTTGATCTGATCGCCGCTCGTGGAGAGCTTGTTCGCCGAGCCCCGGCAAGAGGAGAAGAGGAGCCCGACGCCGACAACCCAGTTGTGCTGTTCGGGCAACCGATCGACTCCTTGAGGTCTGCCCCTGCCATCGACCGAAATGCTTTGGTGTCCCCAGAAGTGCTTCGTCGCCTTTTGGGAACACGCTCCAACGGGATTGTGGCCAACAACCCCCGCGATGGTCATCATCGCTACCCCGACCCTGCAGCTCCTCAACCCCACCCAGCTAACCCCGATGGTGAAGCCCATGGAGAAGCCTCGACATCCACCAGGCACGCCCACTTAGATATTAACGAGGTAGACTAAGCCACTCGAGTAGTACCGAGTCTTAGTATTTCTACGCCTTGTAATAGTGTGACCGTGTACTCGCCTTGAATGGATGTAGACTGCTTGTGCACCTTTGTTTTGTTTAGTAGCCCCGCATAAGTCAGTTGGCGTGCGGTTGCATTTTTTTTTAATTCCGGGCGTAGCTACCAAAAACCACTCTGACGACACCCACAGTAATACGTCACTTTTGTGAGATATGTGTATCTGTGGCTTTGACCCCGACCCCATAGAGCAGAACCGACAAACTAGTTGCCCCCACACCGCTATCGGTAACTCAGCCCTGATGCTATATAAGAGGCCACCCCGTGACCTTACCAAGCATCCCTCCCTTTTTGCACAACTCTCACAGCCATTTCTTTGCCATGCCGAGCCCTAGTATTTATCTGAGAACTCCATATGCAACCCCAGGTAGTTTTGTAAAAATATTGTGGGACTTTACCTGCAGTACCATGAGTTCTACCCATCCTCCCCAGTACGAGCTGCTCAAATCAAGGATCACCCCATCCACCTCGAAATATTGGGCAGTAGTGCACATCCCTCCCGCAAACCCGAACCAAGACCCAACGGAAGTCTCCTTCATGGGGAAATCTATGCCGACCCCCCGAATGGCCATAGAAGCTGCTGCATACGAAGCAATTACTCGTCTTCGCTTCGCAGTACCCTATGCCAGCGAAAGGGGGTATTATTACTTCCCGAGTCGTGCAGCACCCGGAGAAGTAGCATCGTTTTCCGGTGGATGAATTGAGAGGGACCCAGTACTGGCCAACCTTGCCCAGTATGTCATCGCTCAAGAGCGTTTGACCCAGCGAGTAATGAGTTATCTCCAGAGCCTCGCCGATTTGAATCCTCAAATCGCTATTGGCAAACCACTGAGGCCAGACCAGGAGAGATGTGTTCTTCGACTAGTCAATCCGCTTTCCCCGGTAGAAGAAGATTGTGCCCCAGTGCCGGAAACTTTTTCTCAGGACCCAGCATATTTTACGCATGCGTCATAGACGCCACTTCTGTGTTTATTGGCCTAGCATGTGTTGCAGCTTATGCGTTGTATTCTAAGTTTGTGTGGTGAATTAATTGTTTGGTTTCAATTAATGTGAGCAATTTACTTACTGTTGTTATTTTTGATTAACTGTTTTTCGCTCTCGGTAAATTCCGAGGTGGGATTTCCCTTGAGTTATTGCAGCAATTAATTCTCCACGACATAAATTTTAATTCACGCAGCACCGCGACAGCAGGCTCACAACCACAACCACTCGATCACAGGCACTAATTGCTAAACCACGTACACATTTTGCACCTAACTGATCACCTCACTAACACACCACAGTTTCTGAAGGAGAAATTTGTGGGTAAATTATTCTAGTGCAGATTTCCTCCAGCACACTGACAACAGTTAGCACCCGACACCAGCACCTAATCCTCATGATCACCGCCGCCGCGAAGAGCTAACACTCGAGCAGCAGCATCACGACGATCATCGAGGATCATCGCGCACAAGAGCCCGGAGAACCCCAGCAATGCCGCCAACCCTCCGCACATCAGGATCGTGTACCAATCCGGCATCACCTCCGCCATTAGAGCCTCGTCGCGAGCTCCTGCAAACAGAAATGGAGGAGAAGGAAGGAGAAGAAGAAGCGAGGCCAGGTGTGAGGAAGAAGAGTGGAGCACCGCGGTCATTTTATAGCTCGAGCTCGGTGTACGGTGGGCGAAGTCCACCAGCACCGCTCGTCGCTTGATCGCTGGTGTTTGGATGCGAATCCGCGAGCAGTGCCGACAGCGCACTGGCCCGCGAGGTGAGTACACGCTGCGCTGGCAGCTAGCACGCCGCGCACTACCGCAGTACGGCCTAGGTGCCCTACTCGCTAGGTACCACAGGTGAAGAAAGCGCGGGCGCACGCGAAAGAGAGGAAGAAAGGAGAGCCAGAGGTAGAAGAAGAGACTGACAGTGGGCCCTGGGTCCACCTGTCAGCCAGAGAGAGCACTATGCACTCGGGAACGACCAGCGTAATTTAGAATTTTATTCTAAATTTACCCTAGCCAATAGTAGAAATTTCTCGGTTTCCCCAACCGTAGATTTTTCCACGCAGTACCAGCACCCCACTGTAGATGTACCAATTATCTGCCCTCTCGCTGTAGACTCGCCATATCGCGTGAGCAGATTATTATACCATTCTCAGCAAATCTCGAGGACGAGATTTTTCTTAAGGGGGGTAGTGTTGTAACACCCCAAAAAATTTAACCATGATTTATTAATTAAAATTTTGCCAGGTAATTAAATTTTTATGGATTATCTTCTGATTTCAGAATCACTCCTTCTTCTGAATTGTGGAGTTTTTCCCTCCAAATGGAAACTTTTCAAAAAATGTTGTTGGACTTAAGTACCAACTCAGAGAACATTTCACTTTATTTGATATGTTCAGTGAGAGCATTTTTTTTAATATTATTTTACCAAAACTTTATCTCTTTTAGTATGACATTTAATTCTTTTAAGAGCCTCTTTTGCACTACAACCATTTGATAACTTCATTTAAAGATTCCACAAAAATTTGGGGATGACATGTGATGTCCCTGGATCACTTTTATGCAAAAACCCAGGCATGTGTTTTGAAAAATTTGAGCAAACCATCCTCATCTTCATTCTGGTCCAGTTTGGTGTTTTGCACTGCAACCATATTTTATTTTGCTCTATTAATCTTGGGATTTTTCCTGCTTGTAGTCCACCCTACCAAACTCTTAAGTCCAGGAGATCAGCCCCTTTAGAAGTTTTTAAGCACATGCAATTATGGCATATGTTTTCTGTCCAGATTTGGTTTTCTCAAAAACTTGCACTAGGAAGTTTTTGCTTTTGTCAAACTAACCTTACCACCCTCTTTATCATCCAAAGAGACTCTGATCTGGGAATTTTGGCCACCAGAAGAGATGCCTAGATGCCCATGGCCTTCTGTCGAGCACCTTGTGTTCATGAACAGTTTTGGCATAGTTTTATATTTGCATTATGAGCTTACCCCAATGACCAAACCAGCATGTCTCATAGCTCTAACTTGGCCTGAAACCCCACCCTGCTAAACCCCTTGTGCATTAGAGACTCCTGGAGGGCCTGGTCATTTTGCCAAGCACCTGGTAGGTGATAGAGGCGAGGGTGTCCCGATCTTTCGATGAGATGATAGCTATCGTTTTTGGTGGAGTAGACTTTGACGATCCGACTACGAACGTGCGAGGACGTCGCGCCTTAGCAATCGATAAACCAACTCCGAGAGGTTATTGACCACGCCGGAGCACAATCAACCTGACCACGAGGGTCTATCTCCTGCAAGCAAACGAAGAACAAGCAAGAAACTAAGATTTGCAATCTGGATATTGCGAATATAAGATGAAAGCTTTATTGATCAAGGTGGGGTTCTGTGACGTCTTGGTCTGGTCGTTGAACACAAACGAAGTACGCGAAGTTGCAGCTATGGCGAACTTTTAATCTAAACAAAACCCAAAGTCTAAACGGTGCCCTAAGGGCTGTATATATGGAGGAAGAGGAGGGAATTTCGTGGCCCTTGAAGGAGGGGTCCGAAACCAACCCTATCTCTTGTTTCCCCACACATACGGACTCTAAAAACAGCCTATACTCAAGTATTTCGAAATTACATGGGCCTGGCCCAATAATATGGTGACGCAGCACCTATAATAGCCTCTGGACGAAATTTATGAAGTAACATCTTGTATATTTCGTCCAAGGCTTCCTGCACTCATTATGGTGGCTTCAAAGTCCTGAAATCATCACTTGTAACTCCGTTCTTGTTCCCCTTGTGCATGCCATCATCTCCATGCTTGAACTTGCTCCAAGGTTCCTCTTTCTTGTCCAAGCTAGGCCCTTCATTTGTAAGCAAAACAAATGTATCCAATTTAGACAGCATCATATTCTCATGAACTTTAGAATCATTACCAAGAAACGAAAGTACCTGATATTTTAATTGGCGTGCGCGAGCTCTAGTAATTGGTCCAGTATGTATAGAAGCAGGGGCTGTGGGTGTAACAATGGTATTGATGTCCTCATCATCCTCCCCTTCTTGAAATGAAGTCGTCCTCGACGGAAGCTCATCTTCCTCACCCAAATAATGCTTCAGATCTGCAATGTTAAAAGTGGGACTAACCCCAAAATCTGCAGGCAGCTCAAGTTTATATGCATTATCATTTATTTTCTCTAACACCTTAAAAGGACCATCAGCACGTGGCATTAGCTTTGATTTGCGCAAATCAGGAAATCTATCCTTACGCAAATGTAACCAAACAAGATCTCCAGGTGCAAACACAACATGTTTTCTACCCTTATCTCCAGCAAGTTTATATTTAGCATTCATACGCTCAATGTTCTCCTTAGTTAACTCATGCATTTTTAAGATCAATTCAGCACGTTTGTTTGGTAACCTTGGGAAGTGCACCTTTTGCACCGACCGAGTATCTTTTCTTGGCTATGTTGTTACTCCACAGGGAATTGAAGTTGATAAAGCCAAGATTGAAGCTATTGAGAGTTGGCCACAGCCCAAAACAGTCACTCAAGTGAGGAGTTTTCTTGGGCTCGCTGGTTTCTATAGGCGTTTTGTGAGAGATTTCAGCACCATTGCTGCACCTCTCAATGAGCTTACAAAGAAGGATGTGCCTTTTGTTTGGGGTACCTCACAGGAAGAAGCCTTCACGGTATTGAAAGATAAGTTGACACATGCTCCTTTGCTCCAACTTCCTGATTTTAATAAGACTTTTGAGCTTGAATGTGATGCTAGTGGAATTGGATTAGGAGGTGTTTTATTACAAGATGGCAAACCTGTTGCATACTTTTCTGAAAAATTGAGTGGGCCTAGTCTGAACTATTCTACTTATGATAAAGAATTATATGCTCTTGTTCGGACCTTAGAAACATGGCAACATTATTTATGGCCCAAAGAATTTGTTATACATTCTGATCATGAATCTTTGAAACACATTAAAAGTCAAGCAAAACTGAACCGTAGACATGCTAAATGGGTTGAATTTATTGAGACTTTCCCTTATGTCATTAAACACAAGAAGGGTAAAGAAAATGTTATTGCTGATGCATTGTCTCGTCGTTATACTATGCTTTCACAACTTGACTTTAAAAATTTTGGTTTGGAGACCATCAAAGATCAATATGTGCATGATGCTGAATTTAAAGATGTATTGCAGAATTGTAAGGAAGGGAGAACATGGAACAAGTTCGTCGTTAACGATGGATTTGTGTTTCGTGCTAACAAGCTATGCATTCCAGCTAGCTCCGTTCGTCTTTTGTTGTTGCAGGAGGCGCATGGAGGAGGATTAATGGGACACTTTGGCGTGAAGAAGACGGAGGATATACTTGCTACACATTTCTTTTGGCCAAAGATGAGACGGGATGTTGAGCGTTTTGTTGCTCGCTGCACTACATGTCAAAAAGCTAAGTCACGACTCAATCCTCATGGTTTATATATGCCTTTGCCTGTACCTAGTGTTCCTTGGGAGGATATATCTATGGACTTTGTTTTAGGTTTACCTCGAACAAAGAAGGGGAGGGATAGCATATTTGTTGTCGTGGATAGGTTCTCGAAAATGGCACACTTTATACCATGTCATAAAAGCGATGATGCTGTTAATGTTGCTGATTTGTTCTTTCGTGAAATTATACGCTTGCATGGTGTGCCAAATACTATTGTTTCAGCTCGTGATACTAAATTTCTTAGCCACTTTTGGAGATGTTTATGGGCTAAGTTGGGGACTAAACTGCTTTTTAGTACTACATGTCACCCCCAAACTGATGGACAAACTGAAGTAGTCAATAGAACATTGTCTACTATGCTTAGGGCTGTTTTGAAGAATAACAAGAAAATGTGGGAAGAATGCTTGCCTCATATTGAATTTGCTTATAATCGTTCATTGCATTCTACTACTAAGATGTGTCCTTTTGAAATTGTGTATGGTTTCCTTCCTCGTGCACCAATTGATTTGTTGCCTCTTCCATCTTCGGAGAAGGTTAATTTTGATGCTAAACAACGTGCTGAATTGATCTTAAAAATGCATGAGTTAACTAAGGAGAACATTGAGCGTATGAATGCTAAATATAAACTTGCTGGAGATACGGGTAGAAAACATGTTGTGTTTGCACCTGGAGATCTTGTTTGGTTACATTTGCGTAAGGATAGATTTCCTGATTTGCGCAAATCAAAGCTAATGCCACGTGCTGATGGTCCTTTTAAGGTGTTAGAGAAAATAAATGATAATGCATATAAACTTGAGCTGGCTGCAGATTTTGGGGTTAGTCCCACTTTTAACATTGCAGATCTGAAGCCTTATTTGGGTGAGGAAGATGAGCTTCCGTCGAGGACGACTTCATTTCAAGAAGGGGAGGATGATGAGGACATCAATACCATTGTTACACCCACAGCCCCTGCTTCTATACATACTGGACCAATTACTAGAGCTCGCGCACGCCAATTAAAATATCAGGTACTTTCGTTTCTTGGTAATGATTCTAAAGTTCATGAGAATATGATGCTGTCTAAATTGGATACATTTGTTTTGCTTACAAATGAAGGGCCTAGCTTGGACAAGAAAGAGGAACCTTGGAGCAAGTTCAAGCATGGAGATGATGGCATGCACAAGGGGAACAAGAACGGAGTTACAAGTGATGATTTCAGGACTTTGAAGCCACCATAATGAGTGCAGGAAGCCTTGGACGAAATATACAAGATGTTACTTCATAAATTTCGTCCAGAGGCTATTATAGGTGCTGCGTCACCATATTATTGGGCCAGGCCCATGTAATTTCGAAATACTTGAGTATAGGCTGTTTTTAGAGTCCGTATGTGTGGGGAAACAAGAGATAGGGTTGGTTTCGGACCCCTCCTTCAAGGGCCACGAAATTCCCTCCTCTTCCTCCATATATACAGCCCTTAGGGCACCGTTTAGACTTTGGGTTTTGTTTAGATTAAAAGTTCGCCATAGCTGCAACTTCGCGTACTTCGTTTGTGTTCAACGACCAGACCAAGACGTCACAGAACCCCACCTTGATCAATAAAGCTTTCATCTTATATTCGCAATATCCAGATTGCAAATCTTAGTTTCTTGCTTGTTCTTCGTTTGCTTGCAGGAGATAGACCCTCGTGGTCAGGTTGATTGTGCTCCGGCGTGGTCAATAACCTCTCGGAGTTGGTTTAGCGATTGCTAAGGCGCGACGTCCTCACACGTTCGTAGTCGGATCGTCAAAGTCTACTCCACCAAAAACGATAGCTATCATCTCATCGAAAGATCGGGACACCCTCGCCTCTATCACATGGTGTACAGAATTTTTATCAAATTGCCATGGTCTACCAAGTAATAATGAACATGCTTGCATGGGTACCACATCACAATCAACATAATCAGCATATGTAGAGATACTAAAATGCACACGAACAGTACGTGTTACCTTAACCTTGCCGCTGTTGTTGAACCATAGGATATAGTAAGGATGTGGATGTGGTCTTGTGGTGAGAGATAGCTTCTCCACCATCTCCATGCTAGCCAAGTTGTTGCAGCTCCCTCCATCTATGATGACGCGAACAGAACGTTCCTTCACAACTCCCTTTGTATGGAACAAATTATGCCTCTGATTTTGCTCAGCTTGTGTGACCTGCACACTCAAAACACGTTGAGCAACTAAACATTCATACCTGTCAGCGTCTTCAGGAGCCATGTATTGCGTCTCATGATCAGAATCATCTCCACCGTGTTCTTCACTTGTAATAAGAGCCAAAGTCTCCTCATCATAATCACTAGCGGACTCATACCCACCATGCTCAGTAGCAATCATAACACGCGGAGATTGGCATTCTCTCGCATAATGACCTCTTCCCTTACAACGACGACAAATAATATCATGTGTGTGCCCTGTTGATGCCATAGATGAAGAAGAGCTCTGGGCAGGCCCAGAAGGTGTACACTTGGCAGATGGTGGTGGTGGTGCCTGTTTTCTTGTATCTCGATTGGAATTGGCGGCTGAAGTCAGTGGTGCCGCAGTAGGACGTGTGGGAGTAGAGGAGGCACGCGGTGTCCATGATGAAGATCGACCTGCAGAAAAATTAGTTCGCGCCAATGCCTGTCGATCCTGCACTTCACGTTCAGCTTTACAAGCAAGATGGAATAAACGAGTGATATTATTATACTCCTTATACTCTAGAATGGTCTGAATCTCTCTATTTAATCCACCCATGAAACGTGCAAGCATAGCTTCATTCTCCTCAACAATACCACATCTAATCATGCCAGTTTGTAATTCCTGATAATATTCTTCTACAGAATTTTTTCCTTGTCTTAAGCGCTGCAATTTTTGAAGTAATTCACGTTGATAATATGGTGGAACCCAAGAAGTACGCATAGCAGTTTTCAAAGCAGCCCACGTAGCTGGAATAGGATATAATCTACAATGTTCAGACCACCATACACATGCAAAACTAGTGAAAGCACAAACAGCAGCAGCAACACGTCGTTCCTCGGGATATTGTAAACATGTAAAACGTTGTTCAGTTTCTAACTCCCAAGTAAGATATATATCAGGAACATATCTACCCTCGAATGGTGGAATATTCAATTTTAATTTAGGAAGATGGTCATGATCTCGTACCTGAAGTGGTGGTGCAGGCCTACCATTGCGATTATTTGCATGTGGACGACCTGGTGCTGGTGGTTGCACGTAGTTATGATTTTGATCAACCTCATCCTCATAATCGCCCGCGTAATCATCCTCCTCCTCGGCACCAGCAGCAGCAGGAGCAGGAGCCAAAGAAGCATCAACAGTAGGTACAGCAGCACCAGAACTTTGGCCATCCTCAAGAGGAACACGCTTCGCTCGTCCGAACTGATTTGGAAGGGGGCGTTGTTGTTGTCGTTGCAGAGGTGCGACAGGTGCAGCCGGTGGTGGTTGGGGAAGACGCGTGAGCAATTCATTAAACTTGTTATCCAGCTTTGTCTCGAATGACTTCTCCATGCCATCTATCTTCTCCATGGCCTCTTCAAATCTGTTTAGCACATCTCCCACCTGGCCACTCATCATTTGCTGAAATTTATCATGCAACTCCTTGTTCGTCATGTTCTCCCAGTCAATCTCGTCGGCTTGTGATCCTGCCATGGTTAGCAGTAATAGAAACACACAAGAATATGATCCTACAGACTACTAGAAAGTGGTGGTGGTGTGGTGTGGTGTCACAAATCCGTCAAGCAAATCTCAAATTTTTACCAGTTCTTACCCAGCAGCAGGTGGTGATCGGCAACCTTTGTAGTCAAAACTCTCAGAGCTTGGACAGAGCGATTGCCAGGTGGTGTCAAACACACGATGTAGATGTATGTGGAGCTGGGAAGGCTTATGATATGGTAGCAAAAAGGGTCAGCAATAATCAATTCAGAGATGCAATGTTGAATAAACTCTCAACGACGGTACTGTGCTGGTCCTAGGCTAGACCGTGCTAGAGACGCGAGCCTAGAACACTAACAAAAATCACGGCGCTGCACGTAAACAAGGGAGGAGCACACTCTGAATTTTTTTTTCCTCTTTTTTTTTTTTTTTTTTGCTCCGCAACATTTTTTTTTTTAAAAAGTCTACAAATGGTCTAAAAACTGCCTAGCCAGAATTTTCCTTTTGAAACTGGAACTATTTTTCCTCTGCGGGTAGCACGAAAATTGGGGAATCCGACTTGTTCACGACTCGTAGTATCGCGTGATCTGGAACTCTAAAATAAAGGAATAAATACTGGACTCGGACTAGGACTGGTGGCAGAGATGAATATGGTGGAACTCGGACTGGTGATGGTATATGACGGTAGTATATGTTGGCTCGGATTGGTGGTGGTATATGGACTCGGATCGGTGGTGGTATATGGACTCGGATCGGTGGTGGTATATGGACTCAGAGAAATAGCAGATAAGCTGTGGTGGTATATGGTAGGGGCGATGATGATGGTGCGGCGGCGGCGTGACAACTTGTGAACAGAACTCGAAACTCTAAAGAACTAGACGCTAAGACCAGCAACTTGACACGACGATGCAACCGCAAATTCAACAAAGCAAAAACCCTAAAAAGATTATGCAAAGGCTCCGATTGGTTCGGATATGATGAACTAACCCTAAATTTTTTTTTTTGGCTTTTTCCTGGACTGTAGGTATGAAGAACAGACTCGATCTAAACTACGAAAAACTGTAAATCTCACCGAGCAACCTGGGAATCTGATACCACTTGATAGAGGCGAGGGTGTCCCGATCTTTCGATGAGATGATATCTATCGTTTTTGGTGGAGTAGACTTTGACGATCCGACTACGAACGTGCGAGGACGTCGCGCCTTAGCAATCGCTAAACCAACTCCGAGAGGTTATTGACCACGCCGGAGCACAATCAACCTGACCCCGAGGGTCTATCTCCTGCAAGCAAACGAAGAACAAGCAAGAAACTAAGATTTGCAATCTGGATATTGCGAATATAAGATGAAAGCTTTATTGATCGAGGTGGGGTTCTGTGACGTCTTGGTCTGGTCGTTGAACACAAACGAAGTACGCGAAGTTGTAGCTATGGCGAACTTTTAATCTAAACAAAACCCAAAGTCTAAACGGTGCCCTAAGGGCTGTATATATGGAGGAAGAGGAGGGGATTTCGTGGCCCTTGAAGAAGGGGTCCGAAACCAACCCTATCTCTTGTTTCCCCACACATACGGACTCTAAAAACAGCCTATACTCAAGTATTTCGAAATTACATGGGCCTGGCCCAATAATAAGGTGACGCGGCACCTATAATAGCCTCTGGACGAAATTTATGAAGTGACATCTTGTATATTTCGTCCAAGGCTTCCTGCACTCATTATGGTGGCTTCAAAGTCCTGAAATCATCACTTGTAACTCCGTTCTTGTTCCCCTTGTGCATGCCATCATCTCCATGCTTGAACTTGCTCCAAGGTTCCTCTTTCTTGTCCAAGCTAGGCCCTTCATTTGTAAGCAAAACAAATGTATCCAATTTAGGCAGCATCATATTCTCATGAACTTTAGAATCATTACCAAGAAACGAAAGTACCTGATATTTTAATTGGCGTGCGCGAGCTCTAGTAATTGGTCCAGTATGTATAGAAGCAGGGGCTGTGGGTGTAACAATGGTATTGATGTCCTCATCATCCTCCCCTTCTTGAAATGAAGTCGTCCTCGACGGAAGCTCATCTTCCTCACCCAAATAAGGCTTCAGATCTGCGATGTTAAAAGTGGGACTAACCCCAAAATCTGCAGGCAGCTCAAGTTTATATGCATTATCATTTATTTTCTCTAACACCTTAAAAGGACCATCAGCACGTGGCATTAGCTTTGATTTGCGCAAATCAGGAAATCTATCCTTACGCAAATGTAACCAAACAAGATCTCCAGGTGCAAACACAACATGTTTTCTACCCTTATCTCCAGCAAGTTTATATTTAGCATTCATACGCTCAATGTTCTCCTTAGTTAACTCATGCATTTTTAAGATCAATTCAGCACGTTGTTTAGCATCAAAATTAACCTTCTCCGAAGATGGAAGAGGCAACAAATCAATTGGTGCACGAGGAAGGAAACCATACACAATTTCAAAAGGACACATCTTAGTAGTAGAATGCAATGAACGATTATAAGCAAATTCAATATGAGGCAAGCATTCTTCCCACATTTTCTTGTTATTCTTCAAAACAGCCCTAAGCATAGTAGACAATGTTCTATTGACTACTTCAGTTTGTCCATCAGTTTGGGGGTGACATGTAGTACTAAAAAGCAGTTTAGTCCCCAACTTAGCCCATAAACATCTCCAAAAGTGGCTAAGAAATTTAGTATCACGATCTGAAACAATAGTATTTGGCACACCATGCAAGCGTATAATTTCACGAAAGAACAAATCAGCAACATTGATGAGGACATCAATACCATTGTTACACCCACAGCCCCTGCTTCTATACATACTGGACCAATTACTAGAGCTCGCGCACGCCAATTAAAATATCAGGTACTTTCGTTTCTTGGTAATGATTCTAAAGTTCATGAGAATATGATGCTGCCTAAATTGGATACATTTGTTTTGCTTACAAATGAAGGGCCTAGCTTGGACAAGAAAGAGGAACCTTGGAGCAAGTTCAAGCATGGAGATGATGGCATGCACAAGGGGAACAAGAACGGAGTTACAAGTGATGATTTCAGGACTTTGAAGCCACCATAATGAGTGCAGGAAGCCTTGGACGAAATATACAAGATGTCACTTCATAAATTTCGTCCAGAGGCTATTATAGGTGCTGCGTCACCTTATTATTGGGCCAGGCCCATGTAATTTCGAAATACTTGAGTATAGGCTGTTTTTAGAGTCCGTATGTGTGTCCATGATGAAGATCGACCTGCAGAAAAATTAGTTCGCGCCAATGCCTGTCGATCCTGCACTTCACGTTCAGCTTTACAAGCAAGATGGAATAAACGAGTGATATTATTATACTCCTTATACTCTAGAATGGTCTGAATCTCTCTATTTAATCCACCCATGAAACGTGCAAGCATAGCTTCATTCTCCTCAACAATACCACATCTAATCATGCCAGTTTGTAATTCCTGATAATATTCTTCTACAGAATTTTTTCCTTGTCTTAAGCGCTGCAATTTTTGAAGTAATTCACGTTGATAATATGGTGGAACCCAACGAGTACGCATAGCAGTTTTCAAAGCAGCCCACGTAGCTGGAATAGGATATAATCTACAATGTTCAGACCACCATACACATGCAAAACTAGTGAAAGCACAAACAGCAGCAGCAACACGTCGTTCCTCGGGATATTGTAAACATGTAAAACATTGTTCAGTTTCTAACTCCCAAGTAAGATATATATCAGGAACATATCTACCCTCGAATGGTGGAATATTCAATTTTAATTTAGGAAGATGGTCATGATCTCGCACCTGAAGTGGTGGTGCAGACTTACCATTGCGATTATTTGCATGTGGACGACCTGGTGCTGGTGGTTGCACGTAGTTATGATTTTGATCAACCTCATCCTCATAATCGCCCGCGTAATCATCCTCCTCCTCGGCACCAGCAGCAGCAGGAGCAGAAGCCAAAGAAGCATCAACAGTAGGTACAGCAGCACCAGAAGTTTGGCCATCCTCAAGAGGAACACGCTTCGCTCGTCCGAACTGATTTGGAAGGGGGCGTTGTTGTTGTCGTTGCAGAGGTGCGACAGGTGCAGCCGGTGGTGGTTGGGGAAGACGCGTGAGCAATTCATTAAACTTGTTATCCAGCTGTGTCTCGAATGACTTCTCCATGCCATCTATCTTCTCCATGGCCTCTTCAAATCTGTTTAGCACATCTCCCACCTGGCCACTCAACATTTGCTGAAATTTATCATGCAACTCCTTGTTCGTCATGTTCTCCCAGTCAATCTCGTCGGCTTGTGATCCTGCCATGGTTAGCAGCAATAGAAACACACAAGAATATGATCCTACAGACTACTAGAAAGTGGTGGTGGTGTGGTGTGGTGTCACAAATCCGTCAAGCAAATCTCAAATTCTTACCAGTTCTTACCCAGCAGCAGGTGGTGATCGGCAACCTTTGTAGTCAAAACTCTCAGAGCTTGGACAGAGCGATTGCCAGGTGGTGTCAAACGCACGATGTAGATGTATGTGGAGCTGGGAAGGCTTATGATATGGTAGCAAAAAGGGTCAGCAATAATCAATTCAGAGATGCAATGTTGAATAAACTCTCAACGACGGTACTGTGCTGGTCCTAGGCTAGACCGTGCTAGAGACGCGAGCCTAGAACACTAACAAAAATCACGGCGCTTGATAGAGGCGAGGGTGTCCCGATCTTTCGATGAGATGATAGCTATCGTTTTTGGTGGAGTAGACTTTGACGATCCGACTATGAACGTGCGAGGACGTCGCGCCTTAGCAATCGCTAAACCAACTCCGAGAGGTTATTGACCACGCCGGAGCACAATCAACCTGACCACGAGGGTCTATCTCCTGCAAGCAAACGAAGAACAAGCAAGAAACTAAGATTTGCAATCTGGATATTGCGAATATAAGATGAAAGCTTTATTGATCAAGGTGGGGTTCTGTGACGTCTTGGTCTGGTCGTTGAACACAAACGAAGTACGCGAAGTTGCAGCTATGGCGAACTTTTAATCTAAACAAAACCCTAAGTCTAAACGATGCCCTAAGGGCTGTATATATGGAGGAAGAGGGGGGGGGGGATTTCGTGGCCCTTGAAGGAGGGGTCCGAAACCAACCCTATCTCTTGTTTCCCCACACATACGGACTCTAAAAATAGCCTATACTCAAGTATTTCGAAATTACATGGGCCTGGCCCAATAATAAGGTGACGCAGCACCTATAATAGCCTCTGGACGAAATTTATGAAGTGGCATCTTGTATATTTCGTCCAAGGCTTCCTGCACTCCTTATGGTGGCTTCAAAGTCCTGAAATCATCACTTGTAACTCCGTTCTTGTTCCCCTTGCGCATGCCATCATCTCCATGCTTGAACTTGCTCCAAGGTTCCTCTTTCTTGTCCAAGCTAGGCCCTTCATTTGTAAGCAAAACAAATGTATCCAATTTAGGCAGCATCATATTCTCATGAACTTTAGAATCATTACCAAGAAACGAAAGTACCTGATAATTTAATTGGCGTGCGCGAGCTCTAGTAATTGGTCCAGTATGTATAGAAGCAGGGGCTGTGGGTGTAACAATGGTATTGATGTCCTCATCATCCTCCCCTTCTTGAAATGAAGTCGTCCTCGACGGAAGCTCATCTTCCTCTCCCAAATAAGGCTTCAGATCTGCAATGTTAAAAGTGGGACTAACCCCAAAATCTGCAGGCAGCTCAAGTTTATATGCGTTATCATTTATTTTCTCTAACACCTTAAAAGGACCATCAGCACGTGGCATTAGCTTTGATTTGCGCAAATCAGGAAATCTATCCTTACGCAAATGTAACCAAACAAGATCTCCAGGTGCAAACACAACATGTTTTCTACCCTTATCTCCAGCAAGTTTATATTTAGCATTCATACGCTCAATGTTCTCCTTAGTTAACTCATGCATTTTTAAGATCAATTCAGCACGTTGTTTAGCATCAAAATTAACCTTCTCCGAAGATGGAAGAGGCAACAAATCAATTGGTGCACGAGGAAGGAAACCATACACAATTTCAAAAGGACACATCTTAGTAGTAGAATGCAATGAACGATTATAAGCAAATTCAATATGAGGCAAGCATTCTTCCCACATTTTCTTGTTATTCTTCAAAACAGCCCTAAGCATAGTAGACAATGTTCTATTGACTACTTCAGTTTGTCCATCAGTTTGGGGGTGACATGTAGTACTAAAAAGCAGTTTAGTCCCCAACTTAGCCCATAAACATCTCCAAAAGTGGCTAAGAAATTTAGTATCACGAGCTGAAACAATAGTATTTGGCACACCATGCAAGCGTATAATTTCACGAAAGAACAAATCAGCAACATTAACAGCATCATCGCTTTTATGACATGGTATAAAGTGTGCCATTTTCGAGAACCTATCCACGACAACAAATATGCTATCCCTCCCCTTCTTTGTTCGAGGTAAACCTAAAACAAAGTCCATAGATATATCCTCCCAAGGAACACTAGGTACAGGCAAAGGCATATATAAACCATGAGGATTGAGTCGTGACTTAGCTTTTTGACATGTAGTGCAGCGAGCAACAAAACGCTCAACATCCCGTCTCATCTTTGGCCAAAAGAAATGTGTAGCAAGTATATCCTCCGTCTTCTTCACGCCAAAGTGTCCCATTAATCCTCCTCCATGCGCCTCCTGCAACAACAAAAGACGAACGGAGCTAGCTGGAATGCATAGCTTGTTAGCACGAAACACAAATCCATCATTAATGACGAACTTGTTCCATGTTCTCCCTTCCTTACAATTCTGCAATACATCTTTAAATTCAGCATCATGCACATATTGATCTTTGATGGTCTCCAAACCAAATATTTTAAAGTCAAGTTATGAAAGCATAGTATAACGACGAGACAATGCATCAGCAATAACATTTTCTTTACCCTTCTTGTGTTTAATGACATAAGGGAAAGTCTCAATAAATTCAACCCATTTAGCATGTCTACGGTTCAGTTTTGCTTGACTTTTAATGTGTTTCAAAGATTCATGATCAGAATGTATAACAAATTCTTTGGGCCATAAATAATGTTGCCATGTTTCTAAGGTCCGAACAAGAGCAGATAATTCTTTATCATAAGTAGAATAGTTCAGACTAGGCCCACTCAATTTTTCAGAAAAGTATGCAACAGGTTTGCCATCTTGTAATAAAACACCTCCTAATCCAATTCCACTAGCATCACATTCAAGCTCAAAAGTCTTATTAAAATCAGGAAGTTGGAGTAAAGGAGCATGTGTCAACTTATCTTTCAATACCGTGAAGGCTTCTTCCTGTGAGGTACCCCAAACAAAAGGCACATCCTTCTTTGTAAGCTCATTGAGAGGTGCAGCAATGGTGCTGAAATCTCTCACAAAACGCCTATAGAAACCAGCGAGTCCAAGAAAACTCCTCACTTGAGTGACCGTTTTGGGCTGTGGCCAACTCTCAATAGCTTCAATCTTGGCTTTATCAACTTCAATTCCCTGTGGAGTAACAACATAGCCAAGAAAAGATACTCGGTCGGTGCAAAAGTGATAGAGGCGAGGGTGTCCCGATCTTTCGATGAGATGATAGCTATCGTTTTTGGTGGAGTAGACTTTGACGATCCGACTACGAACGTGCGAGGACGTCGCGCCTTAGCAATCGCTAAACCAACTCCGAGAGGTTACTGACCACGCCGGAGCACAATCAACCTGACCACGAGGGTCTATCTCCTGCAAGCAAACGAAGAACAAGCAAGAAACTAAGATTTGCAATCTGGATATTGCGAATATAAGATGAAAGCTTTATTGATCGAGGTGGGGTTCTGTGACGTCTTGGTCTGGTCGTTGAACACAAACGAAGTACGCGAAGTTGCAGCTATGGCGAACTTTTAATCTAAACAAAACCCAAAGTCTAAACGGTGCCCTAAGGGCTGTATATATGGAGGAAGAGGAGGGAATTTCGTGGCCCTTGAAGGAGGGGTCCGAAACCAACCCTATCTCTTGTTTCCCCACACATACGGACTCTAAAAACAGCCTATACTCAAGTATTTCGAAATTACATGGGCCTGGCCCAATAATATGGTGACGCAGCACCTATAATAGCCTCTGGACGAAATTTATGAAGTGACATCTTGTATATTTCGTCCAAGGCTTCCTGCACTCATTATGGTGGCTTCAAAGTCCTGAAATCATCACTTGTAACTCCGTTCTTGTTCCCCTTGTGCATGCCATCATCTCCATGCTTGAACTTGCTCCAAGGTTCCTCTTTCTTGTCCAAGCTAGGCCCTTCATTTGTAAGCAAAACAAATGTATCCAATTTAGACAGCATCATATTCTCATGAACTTTAGAATCATTACCAAGAAACGAAAGTACCTGATATTTTAATTGGCGTGCGCGAGCTCTAGTAATTGGTCCAGTATGTATAGAAGCAGGGGCTGTGGGTGTAACAATGGTATTGATGTCCTCATCATCTTCCATCTTCGGAGAAGGTTAATTTTGATGCTAAACAACGTGCTGAATTGATCTTAAAAATGCATGAGTTAACTAAGGAGAACATTGAGCGTATGAATGCTAAATATAAACTTGCTGGAGATAAGGGTAGAAAACATGTTGTGTTTGCACCTGGAGATCTTGTTTGGTTACATTTGCGTAAGGATAGATTTCCTGATTTGCGCAAATCAAAGCTAATGCCACGTGCTGATGGTCCTTTTAAGGTGTTAGAGAAAATAAATGATAATGCATATAAACTTGAGCTGCCTGCAGATTTTGGGGTTAGTCCCACTTTTAACATTGCAGATCTGAAGCCTTATTTGGGTGAGGAAGATGAGCTTCCGTCGAGGACGACTTCATTTCAAGAAGGGGAGGATGATGAGGACATCAATACCATTGTTACACCCACAGCCCCTGCTTCTATACATACTGGACCAATTACTAGAGCTCGCGCACGTCAATTAAAATATCAGGTACTTTCGTTTCTTGTTAATGATTCTAAAGTTCATGAGAATATGATGCTGCCTAAATTGGATACATTTGTTTTGCTTACAAATGAAGGGCCTAGCTTGGACAAGAAAGAGGAACCTTGGAGCAAGTTCAAGCATGGAGATGATGGCATGCACAAGGGGAACAAGAACGGAGTTACAAGTGATGATTTCAGGACTTTGAAGCCACCATAATGAGTGCAGGAAGCCTTGGACGAAATATACAAGATGTCACTTCATAAATTTCGTCCAGAGGCTATTATAGGTGCTGCGTCACCTTATTATTGGGCCAGGCCCATGTAATTTTGAAATACTTGAGTATAGGCTGTTTTTAGAGTCCGTATGTGTGGGGAAACAAGAGATAGGGTTGGTTTCGGACCCCTCCTTCAAGGGCCACGAAATCCCCTCCTCTTCCTCCATATATACAGCCCTTAGGGCATCGTTTAGACTTTGGGTTTTGTTTAGATTAAAAGTTCGCCATAGCTGCAACTTCGCGTACTTCGTTTGTGTTCAACGACCAGACCAAGACGTCACAGAACCCCACCTTGATCAATAAAGCTTTCATCTTATATTCGCAATATCCAGATTGCAAATCTTAGTTTCTTGCTTGTTCTTCGTTTGCTTGCAGGAGATAGACCCTCGTGGTCAGGTTGATTGTGCTCCGGCGTGGTCAATAACCTCTCGGAGTTGGTTTAGCGATTGCTAAGGCGCGACGTCCTCGCACGTTCGTAGTCGGATCGTCAAAGTCTACTCCACCAAAAACGATAGCTATCATCTCATCGAAAGATCGGGACACCCTCGCCTCTATCATAGGCCCTTCATTTGTAAGCAAAACAAATGTATCCAATTTAGGCAGCATCATATTCTCATGAACTTTAGAATCATTACCAAGAAACGAAAGTACCTGATATTTTAATTGGCGTGCGCGAGCTCTAGTAATTGGTCCAGTATGTATAGAAGCAGGGGCTGTGGGTGTAACAATTGTATTGATGTCCTCATCATCCTCCCCTTCTTGAAATGAAGTCGTCCTCGACGGAAGCTCATCTTCCTCACCCAAATAAGGCTTCAGATCTGCAATGTTAAAAGTGGGACTAACCCCAAAATCTGCAGGCAGCTCAAGTTTATATGCATTATCATTTATTTTCTCTAACACCTTAAAAGGACCATCAGCACGTGGCATTAGCTTTGATTTGCGCAAATCAGGAAATCTATCCTTACGCAAATGTAACCAAACAAGATCTCCAGGTGCAAACACAACATGTTTTCTACCCTTATATCCAGCAAGTTTATATTTAGCATTCATACGCTCAATGTTCTCCTTAGTTAACTCATGCATTTTTAAGATCAATTCAGCACGTTGTTTAGCATCAAAATTAACCTTCTCCGAAGATGGAAGAGGCAACAAATCAATTGGTGCACGAGGAAGGAAACCATACACAATTTCAAAAGGACACATCTTAGTAGTAGAATGCAATGAACGATTATAAGCAAATTCAATATGAGGCAAGCATTCTTCCCACATTTTCTTGTTATTCTTCAAAACAGCCCTAAGCATAGTAGACAATGTTCTATTGACTACTTCAGTTTGTCCATCAGTTTGGGGGTGACATGTAGTACTAAAAAGCAGTTTAGTCCCCAACTTAGCCCATAAACATCTCCAAAAGTGGCTAAGAAATTTAGTATCACGAGCTGAAACAATAGTATTTGGCACACCATGCAAGCGTATAATTTCACGAAAGAACAAATCAGCAACATTAACAGCATCATCGCTTTTATGACATGGTATAAAGTGTGCCATTTTCGAGAACCTATCCACGACAACAAATATGCTATCCCTCCCCTTCTTTGTTCGAGGTAAACCTAAAACAAAGTCCATAGATATATCCTCCCAAGGAACACTAGGTACAGGCAAAGGCATATATAAACCATGAGGATTGAGTCGTGACTTAGCTTTTTGACATGTAGTGCAGCGAGCAACAAAACGCTCAACATCCCGTCTCATCTTTGGCCAAAAGAAATGTGTAGCAAGTATATCCTCCGTCTTCTTCACGCCAAAGTGTCCCATTAATCCTCCTCCATGCGCCTCCTGCAACAACAAAAGACTGATGAGGACATCAATACCATCGTTACACCCACAACCCCTGCTTCTATACATACTGGACCAATTACTAGAGCTCGCGCACGCCAATTAAAATATCAGGTACTTTCGTTTCTTGGTAATGATTCTAAAGTTCATGAGAATATGGTGCTGCCTAAATTGGATACATTTGTTTGGCTTACAAATGAAGGGCCTAGCTTGGACAAGAAAGAGGAACCTTGGAGCAAGTTCAAGCATGGAGATGATGGCATGCACAAGGGGAACAAGAACGGAGTTACAAGTGATGATTTCAGGACTTTGAAGCCACCATAATGAGTGCAGGAAGCCTTGGACGAAATATACAAGATGTCACTTCATAAATTTCGTCCAGAGGCTATTATAGGTGCTGCGTCACCTTATTATTGGGCCAGGCCCATGTAATTTCGAAATACTTGAGTATAGGCTGTTTTTAGAGTCCGTATGTGTGGGGAAACAAGAGATAGGGTTGGTTTCGGACCCCTCCTTCAAGGGCCACGAAATCCCCTCCTCTTCCTCCATATATACAGCCCTTAGGGCACCGTTTAGACTTTTGGTTTTGTTTAGATTAAAAGTTCGCCATAGCTGCAACTTCGCGTACTTCGTTTGTGTTCAACGACCAGACCAAGACGTCACAGAACCCCACCTTGATCAATAAAGCTTTCATCTTATATTCGCAATATCCAGATTGCAAATCTTAGTTTCTTGCTTGTTCTTCGTTTGCTTGCAGGAGATAGACCCTCGTGGTCAGGTTGATTGTGCTCCGGCGTGGTCAATAACCTCTCGGAGTTGGTTTAGCGATTGCTAAGGCGCGACGTCCTCGCACGTTCGTAGTCGGATCGTCAAAGTCTACTCCACCAAAAATGATAGCTATCATCTCATCGAAAGATCGGGACACCCTCGCCTCTATCAGGGGGACTCATAGTTGGTTGTGAAGCAAGTAAACAAGGATTATCAGAGCCCATTGATGGAAGCATATGTTGATGAAGTGAGGAAATTGGAAGAGCACTTTGATGGATTGCAAATAGGGCACAGTCCTCGTGCAAAAAACAACATTGCTGATGACCTGTCAAAACATGCCACCCTCAAGTTACCCGTGGAACCAGGAACTTTTGTGCTCCATCTGACTCAGCCATTTGTAACACCATCAATAGGGCAGAGCAAGAGAAGAAAGTTGAACACCGGCAAGTACTTTCCCGCAGAGCTCCCATCAGCCGCTGGCAAGGAAGTTGCCGGTCACAACGACAAGCTTGCTGGTGAGCAGCAAGCTCTGGCAGGATCCCAAGTCCTTGTCATTGAAGCTAGTGCTCCCGCAGCTGAAGATATGCCTTTAGTCCTTGTCGTCGAGCCACAAGCTCCGACATGGGCACAACAGATTGTCCAATTCATTCAAACAGGAGAACTTCCCAAAGAGCAAGAAGAAGCTAAAAAAGTATCCCGTCAGTCAAGTATGTACCGGTTCGTGGACAACATTCTGCATAGAAAGAGACCAAACGGTGTGAAATTGAAGTACATTTACCGAGAAGATGGACATAATATGTTGGCAGAGATACATGGAGGTATATGCAGCTCTCACATAGGATCAAGAGCTCTTGTAGGCAAAGCATTCCGACAGGGTTTTTATTGGCCCACTACCCTCGAGGATGCAACTGAGCTAGTAACCAAGTGTGAAGCATTCCAGTTTCATTCAAAGAACACACATCAGCCAGCCCAAGCTCTTCAAACAATCCCTCTCTCCCGCCCTTTCTCGATCTAGGGGCTCGACATACTGGGCCCCTTTCCCCGTGCTATCGGGTGCTTTGAGTTCTTGTATGTTGCAGTCAACAAGTTCACAAAGTGGCCAGAGGTAGAACCAGTGACGAAGGTGACGGCACAGTAAGCCGTCAAGTTCTTCAAGGGACTTGTTTACCGTTTTGGAGTACCAAACAGGGTCATCACCGACAACGGCACACAGTTTACGAGCCGCACCTTCATGCAGTACATTCAAGACATTGGCAGCAAGATTTGTTTTGCATCAGTTGCTCATCCCAGGAGCAACGACCAGGCGGAAAGGGCAAATGCTGAAGTGTTGCGAGGCGTCAAAACAAGAACTTTTGAGAAGTTGCACAAGTGCGTAAGACGTTGGATTGATGAGTTGCCGGCGATTCTTTAGTCACTTAGGATGACACCAAATTGAGCCAATGGCTAGACACCCTTCTCCCTAGTTATGGTGCAGAGGCGGTGCTCCCCACGGAACTCATATACGGGTCATCACGAGTGCTCGCTTATGATGAGCTTGAGCAAGAGCAGTTGCGGTAAGATGATGCCACGCGCCTTGAGGAAGATCGTCTTCGGGCTGTTGTACGCAGTACAAAAAAAGACACATCCGTGACATTATGGCCCGAACGAAAACTTTTTCTGTCATGGTTATGACACTTCTATGACGATAATTGTGACAAAAACACGTATCATCATAGATGTGGTGGGCTCCTACTTCTATGACAAAAAATCATGACATAAATTGGGCTTTTCGTCGTGGGCGGGCCGGAGACGCACCTGCATGACATTCTTTGGGCCGTCCATGACGGAAAAAATCATGGTAGAAGCGAGGGCGAGGAAAATTTAGGGGAGTTCCCAGTTACGGTGGGTGGTCGGGGCCGAGCGATGCATTGTGGTTTGCACGTTTCTCTCGTACGTAGGCGTGTGTGTGTGTGAGGCGTTGGCTCTAACTGAACCCGATGGAGGCATTCGCTTGCTGAACCCGAGCGATTGCACTAGCTATGTTACTGAACCCGAGCGATTGATCCCTTGGCTGTTAATTGAACCTGAGCGATTCCTTCGCTGCTGCTGCTAACTGAACCCGAGCTATTGATCACTGCTGCTGCTTACTGAAGTTGATTGAGCCCCTGCGCGAGACGCAGCCATCTGGTGTGTTGGGTTGCCTCTCAATGAACAGTGACCGTTGCTACCGCGCACGCGATACATAGAATGAGTCGAGATGTGGTGAGTCAAGCCGGTTGGTTGGCTGTGGATGGACAGTTCCCGGTGGGGGTTGGATGAACAAGATCCCGTGGTTGCCGCTGGATGAATAGGACCTCGAGGAGGCCACCACACACCCCTGCAACCAGTTGGGGGTGGATGAACATGACCCCATGTGGAGGCTAAATGAATAGTAGCGGGTGGAGGCTAGATGAACAGTAGCTATTGGAGGCTGGAGGAAGTCGTGGTGGATGAACAGTAGCAGGTGGAGGGCTGGAGGAAGTCGACAGTGGATGAACAGTAGCCGGTGGAGGCTGGAGGAAGTCAACGGTGGGTGAATAGTAGCCTGTGGAGGCCGGAGCGAGGCAGTAGACGGTGGATAAACAGTACCCCATGGAGTCCTGTTTTGCGGTATGCCACACCCCTCCCGATGAACAGGACCCCGTTTCGACCATAGGCGCTTGAACAAAAGTCCATTTCCTTCGTTTTGTGGTACACCAAACCCCTCACGATGAACAGGACCATGTTTCGACCATGCGGTTGGCGACAAGTCCGTTTCCTCCGTTTTGCGGTACGCCAGATCCTGTTTCGGCTGTTCTATCCAAGCCGGTTGGCTCCCAATCAACAGGACGCGTTCCGACCCAGTCGCTTGACTCCCGATGAATAGGACGTGTTCTGACCCAGTCGCTTGGCTCCCAGTGAACACGACGCTGTTTCCTCTGTTTTGACCCAGCCGGTTGGCTGCCGATGAACAGGACGACGTCGCTGTACGCATTCGAGACCCCGCCCGTATGTACGTACGTAACCGTATTTACTTTCTTGCAGCGTGTCTGTATGTACATGTACACGATATAGATGGGACTGTGTGACATGCTACATCAGCGGCTCTACTATGACACGTGCCGCTCCTTACTCGGCCACGGTTCATCACTACAGAGAGACCGATCGACCGCTATGTACGTACAGTTTCGTGACCAGACAGATAACTCTACGTACGCTTCGACCTGGTGGGTCCTAGCTGTCAAGGGTCATCAAATTTTTTTGCACGTAATAAGGAGGCACTTTCTTGCGTGTGAAGATAAAGCCGGTGGGTCCCAGATGTCAGGGGGTTGCGAAATACAGAGGCCCTTCCGATGGGTTCGAGCTGTCAGGTGGAGGAATCATTATTTTGCGTGTAATAATGAGTCACTTCCTTGTGTGCGGCCGTGGCCCAGCTGTTAGCCCCTCCATGTACAGTCCTCTTCTGATGGTTGTCTTTAATTGACCGCATTGCCGACGCCGTACCGAGACCACCAAGGTGATGGATGACGGCGTGACCTAGGAAGGGAACGACCCGGAGCCGGGGAAGATGCGGTAGTGGATGCCCACGAGAAGGGGAGTACGAGGGCTAACTGGTTTGGCTGTGGTTTGAGGTTGCCATCACCGAAGAATAACAGGGGGTGTGGGTGAGTGGAGGGAAGGCTGGCCAGCGGTGGGAGTAGGGTGGGGGCGGTGAGGCCTGCGCGGCAGCACAGTCGGCCATGAGAGGCAGGAGCAGGCGGTCCTGCCGGCACTAGCTTAGGCGGCTGCTGCAAGAAGATCGGATGTCGGGACCGGTTTTCCAGGATATTAATTTCCCAGTAAATGGCCCTTGTGCTCACCAGCCCCAGGATTACTGTTAGCTGATGAGACACCAACTTGATACAGAAATTCCAAGCAAAATACAAAATATGAAGTACAAGACCATTCTGGCCTATGAGTACAACAAATGGTTTCTAGTGGTTGATGGCGGAAGCGGTTTGCGGATCATCTGCGTCTATGGGACTCCATTTCCCACAGGAACATCTGACCTGGATAACTCCTATCTTCGCGAGGCTGCTATCATCATTGCCTAGGTTCCGGGGCTGTCATCGCAGCGCTCCTCTCCAAGCAAGAAATCTGGCCAAGACAATAGCCAGGGACAAGCCAGTGAGTACTTTGAATGTACTCGCAAACATTATGAACACAGGTATAATATAACAGATGATAATCATGCTCTGAAATATTTTCATGATCACTTAGCCAGTCGTGAAATAAAAATTCATGTCGCATGCAAGCAGGCCATTCAGAATTAAATATGAAAAAGCAATTAGATAATAAGAATAAAATAAACCGATCGGGTGTCTGAAGCGACGCCTCGAAAGGATAAAAATATAAAGCATGCCTCAGTCGGGCGTCTGAGCGATGCCACATAAAGGGCTTGTAAAGGAAATTAAATAATCAGCATGCCACAGTCGGGCGTCTCAGCGACACCACATAAAGGGCTTATAAATAAATAAATAGCAGGCATGCCACAGTTGGGCGTCTCAGCGACACCACATAAAGGGCTTATAAATAAATAAATAGCAGGCATGCCACAGAACCGTCGCTCAGCGACACCACATAAAGGGCTTATAAAGAAATAAATAGCAGGCATGCCACAGTCGGGCGTCTCAGCGACACCACATAAAGGGCTTATAAAGAAAGTAAAAAAAAACAAACGTGCCACAGTCGGGCGTCTGAGCGACACCACATAAAGGGCTTATATAAAAATAATCACCGTGAATATCCAGGAGGTAGAACCGTCCCAGGGATACTCAATAATTCAAATAATACAAATGGTTAGTCGATAATAATAATAATCATAATCGTCACATGTCATGATCAATGTTCTGGTTTAGCAGTTTTTTTCCTCCGATGACCGACACTTGACCCGTCCCAGACTGTAGTCCTTAACCATGGACACGGCTATTCGAATAGATATAATCTCTGTAGAGGGTGTACTCTTTACCCACGAGTAACGGATTCCTTTAGTCCATCGGGACTAATTCCGTTTATGGTCTTTTACTTGAAAACACACCTGACCCGCACACACCAGCTTAACTTACCGGTGTCTGGAATCACCCATGACACCCGTTAAGCAAAACTCTAAGTGGAGAGGCTACAACCTCAACTAGCATGGGATCACAAAATTTATAACGCGCGCAAACCAGGGGAGCTACCCCCTCGGCTCCAACCGGAAACACCCATGCCCCCCGACCAAGTGACATGACTACCAGGGGCCACTGGTATCTTTCACTTTGGCCTCTCTGTACGGTGTGTGCTAAGAAAGGGGTTGACAACTTACTGAATCGTACCCTACCTGTAGTAGGGACAAGTGGTAGCACGAAACCAGAATGGGGGTTACTGGCTCAAGACTCGGTCTACGGTTGACTCAGGAGGTTAAGGTATTCCCTGCATGATTAGCATAACAAATATATTCCACACCAACAGACAGAATCACCACTCATCATACCTCACCATGCCTTACTAAATATGCTCGTCTCAACGAAATATCAGTATCAAGCTCGTGTCTACCCATGACAGAGACTTTTCCGGATTCCTTCCGGTAGGCATGAAAGGCATATGTGGGTGAATACGGTCACAAGTATATCAATTCCAACAACAAGGAATTTCCATCATGCACACAGGGACATGATCATAACATCACATGAAATAATGCATGTTTCCAATCAACTCGGTTTTGTAGCCATATCACAACAACACATGACAAATATTATACTAGGGTTCAGAATGCTTGCCGTCCATGTGTATGTAGGTGGGGTGCACTTTTGAAAGTTTTCATCTTCCCTCCAATATCCTATTCTTGAAAAGATTGAATCAACACGCAATTCGAAAACAGTACAAAAAAGTTGTTTGGAAAATTTTCAAATAAATATGAAAATAAACTAGATGGAATTTGAGAGACAACAGAAAAAGAATCAAGTCAAATGGAGTTGTGGTTTAGAAACTAGAGCCAGTCAAAGTTCAGGTCAAAATCTGGTTTTTAAATAAAAACAGAAAAGAAAAAGATTCGGACCGAATACGCTTTCGAGAGGAGAAGACGTACTTCTGGGGTTTTACGCCTCCACTTAACAACAGTGGGCGAGGCGATGAGTCACTGACGGTGGGCCCATGGGTCCACCGGTCAGGTTTGACTAGTCACACCTGCCGTCTTCCTCCTCTGACCGAAGGGAGGCGGGGCTCCGACGATTGCCGCCGACGAACAGTGGTTCCCCATGGGATTCTGAGGGAGGGGATGGATCCGTCAGTTCAGGGCGGTCCTCCCAGTAGTCGCTATGGACGGAGGGGTGGACGGGGTGGTCAATGGCACTGTCTCTGGCGGACGACGGCGTCGGACAGAAGGGGACTTTCCCCTACGGTGGTCCTCTGGTGAAATTGACGCGCGGGGTTGGTAGCTAGGGTCGAGGACGACCTACTGGAGGATAGAGCAGAGAGGGGATACTCTGGTCTGCGTCTGAATTGAATGAAGGGCGGCGGCGAGCGTCTCGGCCGGAGGCGACGAAGATGGCAACTTCCGGTCAATTGGCTATCCGAGAGGGATCTCGAGGGTTAGGGGAGGGTTCGTGCCTCGGTTGGGGGCTTGGGGACTCCTATTTATCGTACGGCTAGGTCGGTTCCGCGGCTGAGGATAAGAACGCCGGTGAACCTCCGTTCTGTAGCTAGCAGGGCGTCGTGGCGCTGGTCAGCGCTAGCGGACGGCCTCGAGGATGAGATCATCCTGTTCCAGAGGCCAGCTGGCGTCCTAAGGCTGCTTGGGCGGCGCTGCGGCGGTGGGGGCCGGCTGCTACCGCCGGCGTGCTGCCAAGAAGGGCCTGACGGCGGCGCTGCGGCGAGTCAGGGGCGCCCGGGGTACCTCTGCGGCTCTGGAGGGGTCGAGCGCGTGTCCCTATGGGCAGGGAAGGGCCAGGGACGGGGTAGGTGGGGCGCGGCGGCTCGGGTGCGCTTGTCTGCAATAGACGCGCTCTGGGCGCGCCCAGCGCATGCCTACTGATGAGGACATCAATACCATTGTTACACCCACAGCCCCTGCTTCTATACATACTGGACCAATTACTAGAGCTCGCGCACGCCAATTAAAATATCAGGTACTTTCGTTTCTTGGTAATGATTCTAAAGTTCATGAGAATATGATGCTGTCTAAATTGGATACATTTGTTTTGCTTACAAATGAAGGGCCTAGCTTGGACAAGAAAGAGGAACCTTGGAGCAAGTTCAAGCATGGAGATGATGGCATGCACAAGGGGAACAAGAACGGAGTTACAAGTGATGATTTCAGGACTTTGAAGCCACCATAATGAGTGCAGGAAGCCTTGGACGAAATATACAAGATGTCACTTCATAAATTTCGTCCAGAGGCTATTATAGGTGCTGCGTCACCATATTATTGGGCCAGGCCCATGTAATTTCGAAATACTTGAGTATAGGCTGTTTTTAGAGTCCGTATGTGTGGGGAAACAAGAGATAGGGTTGGTTTCGGACCCCTCCTTCAAGGGCCATGAAATTCCCTCCTCTTCCTCCATATATACAGCCCTTAGGGCACCGTTTAGACTTTGGGTTTTGTTTAGATTAAAAGTTCGCCATAGCTGCAACTTCGCGTACTTCGTTTGTGTTCAACGACCAGACCAAGACGTCACAGAACCCCACCTTGATCAATAAAGCTTTCATCTTATATTCGCAATATCCAGATTGCAAATCTTAGTTTCTTGCTTGTTCTTCGTTTGCTTGCAGGAGATAGACCCTCGTGGTCAGGTTGATTGTGCTCCGGCGTGGTCAATAACCTCTCGGAGTTGGTTTATCGATTGCTAAGGCGTGACGTCCTCGCACGTTCGTAGTCGGATCGTCAAAGTCTACTCCACCAAAAACGATAGCTATCATCTCATCGAAAGATCGGGACACCCTCGCCTCTATCAAGTGGTATCAGATTCCCAGGTTGCTCGGTGAGATTTACAGTTTTTCGTAGTTTAGATCGAGTCTGTTCTTCATACCTACAGTCCAGGAAAAAGCCAAAAAAAAAAATTTAGGGTTAGTTCATCATATCCGAACCAATCTGAGCCTTTGCATAATCTTTTTAGGGTTTTTGCTTTGTTGAATTTGCGGTTGCATCGTCGTGTCAAGTTGCTGGTCTTAGCGTCTAGTTCTTTAGAGTTTCGAGTTCTGTTCACAAGTTGGCACGCCGCCGCCGCACCATCATCATCGCCCCTACCGTATACCACCACAGCTTATCTGCTATTTCTCTGAGTCCATATACCACCACCGATCCGAGTCCATATACCACCACCAATCCGAGTCCATATACCACCACCAATCCGAGCCCACATATACTACCGTCATATACCATCACCAGTCCGAGTTCCACCAGATTCATCTCTGCCACCAGTCCTAGTCCGAGTCCAGTATTTATTCCTTTATTTTACAGTTCCAGATCACGCGATACTACGAGTCGTGAACAAGTCGGATTCCCCAATTTTCGCGCTACCCGCAGAAGAAAAATAGTTCCAGTTTCAAAAAAAAAAACTAAGTCTGGAAAATTCTGGCTAGGCAGTTTTTAGACCATTTGTAGACTTTTTCAAAAAAAATTTGTTGCGGAGCAAAAAAAAAAAAAGAGGAAAAAAAAGAAAAAATTCAGGAGTGTGCTCCTTCCTTGTTTACACTGCAGCGCCGTGATTTTGTTAGTGTTCTAGGCTCGCGTCTCTAGCACGGTCTAGCCTAGGACCAGCACAGTACCGTCGTTGAGAGTTTATTCAACATTGCATCTCTGAATTGATTATTGCTGACCCTTTTTGCTACCATATCATAAGCCTTCCCAGCTCCACATACATCTACATCGTGCGTTTGACCCACCTGGCAATCGCTCTGTCCAAGCTCTGAGAGTTTTGACTACAAAGGTGCCGATCGCCGCATCCTGGGAAACTGGTAAGATTGATTTGCTTGACACCTGTGTGCTGAGCCTCCACACCAAAAAAGAGGGGCTACGTGTGCACCACCACTTTCTAGTAGTCTGTAGGATCATATTCTTGTGTGTTTCTATTGCTGCTAACCATGGCAGGATCACAAGCCGAACAGATTGACTGGGAGAAACATGACGAACAAGGAGTTGCATGATAAATTTTAGCAAATGATGAGTGGCCAGGTGGGAGATGTGCTAAACAGATTGAAAGACCATGGAGAAGTCGTTCGAGACAAAGCGGATAACAAGTTTAATGAATTGCTCACGACGGTCTTCCCCAACCACCCCGGCTGCACCTGTCGCACCTCTGCAAGACAACAACAACGCCCCCTTCAAATCAGTTCGGACGAGCGAAGCGTGTTCCTCTTGAGGATGGCCAACTTCTGGTGCTGCTGTACCTACTGTTGATGCTTCTTTGGCTCCTGCTCCTGCTGTCTGCTGGTGCCGAGGAGGAGGATGATTACGCGGGCGATTATGAGGATGAGGTTGATCAAAATCATAACTACGTTGCAACCACCAGCACCAGGTCGTCCACATGCAAATAATCGCAATGGTAGGCTGCATGCACCACCACTTCAGGTACGAGATCATGACATCTTCCTAAATTAAAATGAATATTCCACCATTCGAGGGTAGATATGTTCCTGATATATATCTACTTGGAGTTAGAAACTGAGACACGTTTTAACATGTTTACAATATCCCGAGGAACGACGTGTTGCTGCTGCTGTTTGTGCTTTCACTAGTTTTGCATGTGTATGGTGGTCTGAACATTGTAGATTATATCCTATTCCAGCTACGTGGGCTGCTTTGAAAACTGATATGGCGTACTCGTTGGTTCCACCATATTATCAAACGTGAATTACTTCAAAAATTGCAGCGCTTGTAAGACAAGGAAAAAATCTGTAGAAGAATATTATCAGAATTACAAACTGGCATATTAGATTGGTATTGTGAGGAGAATGAAGCTATGTTGCACGTTTCATGGTGGATTAAATAGAGAGATTCAGACCATTCTAGAGTATAAAGAGTATAATAATATCACTCGTTTATTCCATCTTGCTTGTAAAGATGAACGTGAAGTGCAGGATCGACAGGCATGTGCGCGAAACTAATTTTTCTGCAGGTCGATCTTCATCATGGACACCGCGTGCCTCCTCTACTCCCACACCTCCTACTACGGCCACACTGAATTCAGCCCCAATTCCAAACTGTAGATACAAAAAAACAAGGAACCACCACCCCATCTTGCAAGAGTACACCTTCTGGGCCTGCCCAGAGCTCTTCTTCATCTATGGCATCAACAGGGCACACACTGATAATTATTGTCGTCGTTGTAAGGGAAGAGGTCATTTATGCGAGAGAAGGCCATCTCCGCGTGTTATGATTGCTACTAGAGGATGTGGGTATGAGTCTCGTAGTGATTATGATGAGGAGACTTTGGCTCTTATTACAAGTAAGAACACCGTGGAGATGATTCTGATCATGAGACGCAATACATGGCCTCCGGAAGACGACTGACAGGTAGAATTTTAGTTGCTCAACGTGTTTTGAGTGTGCAGGTCGCACAAGCTGAGCAAATCAGAGGCATAATTTGTTCCATACAAAGTGTTGTGAAGGAACGTTCTGTTCGCGTCATCATAGATGGAGGGGCTGCAACAACTGGGCTAGCATGTGAGATGGTGGAGAAAGCTATCTCTCACCACAAACACATCCACATCCTTACTATATCCAATGTTCAACAACAGCGGCAAGGTTAAGGTAACACGTACTGTTCGGTGGCAATTTAGTATCTCTACATATGCTGAGATTAGTTGATTGTATGTGGTACCCATGCAAGCATGTTCATTATTACTTGGTAGACCATGGCAATTTGTAAAAAATTCTGTACACACAATGGTAAAACAATCAGTATACTCTCTGTTCATAAGGATAACATATTACTTTGCTTCCTATGACTCCTGATTCTATTTTGAAAGATGATATTAATAGAGTGTAAAGCAAAAACAGGAGAAAAATAAGAGTGAAAATCAGATTGTGGCAAAAGAATTTGAGCAACAATGAAGCCTAATAATAAACCATCTAGTGTTGCTTCTGAAATAAATTGAAAAGTGCATGCTTACTTGCCACCAAATCTGATATTGATGATCTAGATTTCAGCAATTCTGTTTGCTATGCTTTTGTGTGCAAAGAGGCGTTATTTTCATTCGAGGACGTGCCTTCCTCTTTGCCTCCTGCGGTCACTAACATTTTGCAGGAGTTCGCTGACGTCTTTCCACAAGACGTGCCACCAGGATTACCACCTATTCGCGGGATTGAGCATCAGATTGACTTAATTCCCGGTGCTTCGTTGCCAAACCGTGCGCCATACCGTACCAATCCAGAGGAGACGAAGGAGATTATGCGTCAAGTACAGGAGTTGCTCGACAAAGGTTATATACGCGAATCCCTTAGTCCTTGTGCTGTTCCTATTATTCTAGTGCCGAAAAAGGATGGTACATCGCGTATGTGTGTTGATTGTAGAGGCATTAATAATATTACTATTCGTTATCGTCATCCTATTCCTAGACTAGATGATATACTTGATGAATTGAGTGGCTCTACAATATTCTCCAAAGTTGATTTGCGTAGTGGATACCATCACATTCGTATGAAATTGGGGGATGAATGGAAAACAGCATTTAAAACAAAGTTTGGATTATATGAGTGGTTAGTCATGCCTTTTGGGTTAACTAATGCACCTAGTACTTTCATGAGATTAATGAACGAAGTTTTACGTGCTTTCATTGGACGATTTGTGGTAGTCTATTTTGATGATATACTGATTTATAGAAGATCTTTGGAGGAACATTTGGAACATTTACGTGCTGTTTTTATTGCTTTACGTGGTGCACGTTTGTTTGGTAACCTTGGGAAGTGCACCTTTTGCACCGACCGAGTATCTTTTCTTGGCTATGTTGTTACTCCACAGGGAATTGAAGTTGATAAAGCCAAGATTGAAGCTATTGAGAGTTGGCCACAGCCCAAAACGGTCACTCAAGTGAGGAGTTTTCTTGGACTCGCTGGTTTCTATAGGCGTTTTGTGAGAGATTTCAGCACCATTGCTGCACCTCTCAATGAGCTTACAAAGAAGGATGTGCCTTTTGTTTGGGGTACCTCACAGGAAGAAGCCTTCACGGTATTGAAAGATAAGTTGACACATGCTCCTTTACTCCAACTTCCTAATTTTAATAAGACTTTTGAGCTTGAATGTGATGCTAGTGGAATTGGATTAGGAGGTGTTTTATTACAAGATGGCAAACCTGTTGCATACTTTTCTGAAAAATTGAGTGGGCCTAGTCTGAACTATTCTACTTATGATAAAGAATTATATGCTCTTGTTCGGACCTTAGAAACATGGCAACATTATTTATGGCCCAAAGAATTTGTTATACATTCTGATCATGAATCTTTGAAACACATTAAAGTCAAGCAAAACTGAACCGTAGACATGCTAAATGGGTTGAATTTATTGAGACTTTCCCTTATGTCATTAAACACAAGAAGGGTAAAGAAAATGTTATTGCTGATGCATTGTCTCGTCGTTATACTATGCTTTCACAACTTGATTTTAAAATATTTGGTTTGGAGACCATCAAAGATCAATATGTGCATGATGCTGAATTTAAAGATGTATTGCAGAATTGTAAGGAAGGGAGAACATGGAACAAGTTCGTCGTTAACGATGGATTTGTGTTTCGTGCTAACAAGCTATGCATTCCAGCTAGCTCCGTTCGTCTTTTGTTGTTGCAGGAGGCGCATGGAGGAGGATTAATGGGACACTTTGGCGTGAAGAAGACGGAGGATATACTTGCTACACATTTCTTTTGGCCAAAGATGAGACGGGATGTTGAGCGTTTTGTTGCTCGCTGCACTACATGTCAAAAAGCTAAGTTACGACTCAATCCTCATGGTTTATATATGCCTTTGCCTGTACCTAGTGTTCCTTGGGAGGATATATCTATGGACTTTGTTTTAGGTTTACCTCGAACAAAGAAGGGGAGGGATAGCATATTTGTTGTCGTGGATAGGTTCTCGAAAATGGCACACTTTATACCATGTCATAAAAGCGATGATGCTGTTAATGTTGCTGATTTGTTCTTTCGTGAAATTATACGCTTGCATGGTGTGCCAAATACTATTGTTTCAGATCGTGATACTAAATTTCTTAGCCACTTTTGGAGATGTTTATGGGCTAAGTTGGGGACTAAACTGCTTTTTAGTACTACATGTCACCCCCAAACTGATGGACAAACTGATGAGGACATCAATACCATTGTTACACCCACAGCCCCTGCTTCTATACATACTGGACCAATTACTAGAGCTCGCGCACGTCAATTAAAATATCAGGTACTTTCGTTTCTTGGTAATGATTCTAAAGTTCATGAGAATATGATGCTGCCTAAATTGGATACATTTGTTTTGCTTACAAATGAAGGGCCTAGCTTGGACAAGAAAGAGGAACCTTGGAGCAAGTTCAAGCATGGAGATGATGGCATGCACAAGGGGAACAAGAACGGAGTTACAAGTGATGATTTCAGGACTTTGAAGCCACCATAATGAGTGCAGGAAGCCTTGGACGAAATATACAAGATGTCACTTCATAAATTTCGTCCAGAGGCTATTATAGGTGCTGCGTCACCTTATTATTGGGCCAGGCCCATGTAATTTCAAAATACTTGAGTATAGGCTATTTTTAGAGTCCGTATGTGTGGGGAAACAAGAGATAGGGTTGGTTTCGGACCCCTCCTTCAAGGGCCACGAAATCCCCTCCTCTTCCTCCATATATACAGCCCTTAGGGCACCGTTTAGACTTTGGGTTTTGTTTAGATTAAAAGTTCGCCATAGCTGCAACTTCGCGTACTTCGTTTGTGTTCAACGACCAGACCAAGACGTCACAGAACCCCACCTTGATCAATAAAGCTTTCATCTTATATTCGCAATATCCAGATTGCAAATCTTAGTTTCTTGCTTGTTCTTCGTTTGCTTGCAGGAGATAGACCCTCGTGGTCAGGTTGATTGTGCTCCGGGGTGGTCAATAACCTCTCGGAGTTGGTTTAGCGATTGCTAAGGCGCGACGTCCTCGCACGTTCGTAGTCGGATCGTCAAAGTCTACTCCACCAAAAACGATAGCTATCATCTCATCGAAAGATCGGGACACCCTCGCCTCTATCACGTGGGCTGCTTTGAAAACTGCTATGCGTACTCGTTGGGTTCCACCATATTATCAACGTGAATTACTTCAAAAATTGCAGCGCTTAAGACAAGGAAAAAATTCTGTAGAAGAATATTATCAGGAATTACAAACTGGCATGATTAGATGTGGTATTGTTGAGGAGAATGAAGCTATGCTTGCACGTTTCATGGGTGGATTAAATAGAGAGATTCAGACCATTCTAGAGTATAAGGAGTATAATAATATCACTCGTTTATTCCATCTTGCTTGTAAAGCTGAACGTGAAGTGCAGGATCGACAGGCATTGGCGCGAACTAATTTTTCTGCAGGTCGATCTTCATCATGGACACCGCGTGCCTCCTCTACTCCCACACGTCCTACTGCGGCACCACTGACTTCAGCCGCCAATTCCAACTGAGATACAAGAAAACAGGAACCACCACCACCATCTGCCAAGAGTACACCTTCTGGGCCTGCCCAGAGCTCTTCTTCATCTATGGCATCAACAGGGCACACACATGATATTATTTGTCGTCGTTGTAAGGGAAGAGGTCATTATGCGAGAGAATGCCAATCTCCGCGTGTTATGATTGCTACTGAGGATGGTGGGTATGAGTCCGCTAGTGATTATGATGAGGAGACTTTGGCTCTTATTACAAGTGAAGAACACCGTGGAGATGATTCTGATCATGAGACGCAATACATGGCTCCTGAAGACGCTGACAGGTATGAATGTTTAGTTGCTCAACGTGTTTTGAGTGTGCAGGTCGCACAAGCTGAGCAAAATCAGAGGCATAATTTGTTCCATACAAAGGGAGTTGTGAAGGAACGTTCTGTTCGCGTCATCATAGATGGAGGGAGCTGCAACAACTTGGCTAGCATGGAGATGGTGGAGAAGCTATCTCTCACCACAAGACCACATCCACATCCTTACTATATCCAATGGTTCAACAACAGCGGCAAGGTTAAGGTAACACGTACTGTTCGTGTGCATTTTAGTATCTCTACATATGCTGATTATGTTGATTGTGATGTGGTACCCATGCAAGCATGTTCATTATTACTTGGTAGACCATGGCAATTTGATAAAAATTCTGTACACCATGGTAGAAACAATCAGTATACTCTTGTTCATAAGGATAAACATATTACTTTGCTTCCTATGACTCCTGATTCTATTTTGAAAGATGATATTAATAGAGCGAGTAAAGCAAAACAGGAGAAAAATAAGAGTGAAAATCAGATTGTGGCAAAAGAATTTGAGCAACAAATGAAGCCTAATAATAAACCATCTAGTGTTGCTTCTGAAATTAAATTGAAAAGTGCATGCTTACTTGCCACCAAATCTGATATTGATGATCTAGATTTCAGCAATTCTGTTTGCTATGCTTTTGTGTGCAAAGAGGCGTTATTTTCATTCGAGGACTTTGTTTTAGGTTTACCTCGAACAAAGAAGGGGAGGGATAGCATATTTGTTGTCGTGGATAGGTTCTCGAAAATGGCACACTTTATACCATGTCATAAAAGCGATGATGCTGTTAATGTTGCTGATTTGTTCTTTCGTGAAATTATACGCTTGCATGGTGTGCCAAATACTATTGTTTCAGATCGTGATACTAAATTTCTTAGCCACTTTTGGAGATGTTTATGGGCTAAGTTGGGGACTAAACTGCTTTTTAGTACTACATGTCACCCCCAAACTGATGGACAAACTGAAGTAGTCAATAGAACATTGTCTACTATGCTTAGGGCTGTTTTGAAGAATAACAAGAAAATCTGGGAAGAATTCTTGCCTCATATTGAATTTGCTTATAATCGTTCATTGCATTCTACTACTAAGATGTGTCCTTTTGAAATTGTGTATGGTTTCCTTCCTCGTGCACCAATTGATTTGTTGCCTCTTCCATCTTCGGAGAAGGTTAATTTTGATGCTAAACAACGTGCTGAATTGATCTTAAAAATGCATGAGTTAACTAAGGAGAACATTGAGCGTATGAATGCTAAATATAAACTTGCTGGAGATAAGGGTAGAAAACATGTTGTGTTTGCACCTGGAGATCTTGTTTGGTTACATTTGCGTAAGGATAGATTTCCTGATTTGCGCAAATCAAAGCTAATGCCACGTGCTGATGGTCCTTTTAAGGTGTTAGAGAAAATAAATGATAATGCATATAAACTTGAGCTGCCTGCAGATTTTGGGGTTAGTCCCACTTTTAACATTGCAGATCTGAAGCCTTATTTGGGTGAGGAAGATGAGCTTCCGTCGAGGACGACTTCATTTCAAGAAGGGGAGGATGCTGAGGACATCAATACCATTGTTACACCCACAGCCCCTGCTTCTATACATACTGGACCAATTACTAGAGCTCGCGCACGCCAATTAAAATATCAGGTACTTTCGTTTCTTGGTAATGATTCTAAAGTTCATGAGAATATGATGCTGTCTAAATTGGATACATTTGTTTTGCTTACAAATGAAGGGCCTAGCTTGGACAAGAAAGAGGAACCTTGGAGCAAGTTCAAGCATGGAGATGATGGCATGCACAAGGGGAGCAAGAACGGAGTTACAAGTGATGATTTCAGGACTTTGAAGCCACCATAATGAGTGCAGGAAGCCTTGGACGAAATATACAAGATGTCACTTCATAAATTTCGTCCAGAGGCTATTATAGGTGCTGCGTCACCATATTATTGGGCCAGGCCCATGTAATTTCGAAATACTTGAGTATAGGCTGTTTTTAGAGTCCGTATGTGTGGGGAAACAAGAGATAGGGTTGGTTTCGGACCCCTCCTTCAAGGGCCACGAAATTCCCTCCTCTTCCTCCATATATACAGCCCTTAGGGCACCGTTTAGACTTTGGGATTTGTTTAGTTAAAAGTTAGCCATTGCAACTTCGTGTACTTCGTTTGTGTCCAACGACCAGACCAAGACCGCTTTCGGATCCCCACCATTATCAATACTTCATCTATATTCGCAATATTCAGATTGCATTATCATATTCTTGCTTGTTCTTCGATTGCGTGCAGGAATAGAACTTCGTGGTCAGGTTGATCGTGCTTCCAGCATCGTCAGTAACCTCAGGAGATTGGTTTAGCGATTGCTAAGGCGCAACGTCGTGCACGTTTGTAGTCGGATCGTCAAAGTCGGCTCCACCAAATCGATAGTTACCATCTCATCGAAAGATCGGGACACCCTCGCCTCTATCAAGTGGTATCAGTTTTCAGGTTGCTCGGTGAGAATTTCCAGTTTTCCCTAGGTTAGATTTATTTTCTTACCTATTGTCCAGGAAAAAGCCACAAAAAAATAAGTTAGATCTATTCATCCTTTGTCCAAGCCAGTCTGAGCCTTTGCAATTTTCTTTTCATTGTTTGCATTATTGAATTATCGGTTGCATCGTCGTGTCGAGTTGCTGGTCTTAGTGTCTAGTTACTTTAGAGTTTCGAGTTCTGTTCACATTAGTCACGCCGCCGCTGCTTCATTATCCCTTCCGCTGTCCACAACCTCTCATCCATCAAATTCCACCACGTGCTACCCACCGTTCATTGTCATAATCATAGCTGACGTCGTTCATATCTTCGCTTGATCCAATCTGCATCTTATCTAGTTTGTTTTGGAAAGAGAGAAAAAAAAGTCGAAAAAAAGAAAAAAAAAGTGAGATAAAAAAAAGAGAGAAGAAAAAAAAGCACAAAATTCGGATCTATCTAGACTCACTCTCGTACCTGAATTCGGATTCGAATCTGTTTTGCGCACTGTTCAGTAAAACAGGCGTATCTTCCTCATACGAATTCCGTTTTGGCTCCGTGAGTACTCAAATTAAAGCTAGCGATGAGCCGCATCTAAATAGTTGCAGAAGCTTGTTCAATATTTGACACCTCAAAATCGGCTTCTAAATAGGTCTTTTTGCCCTCCGAAGTTCATGAACACAGCTTGTTCCAGTTTTTCAGGCCAGTTTTAGAATTTTTGACTCCTCATATCAACTCGGAATTGAGTGATTCTTTTTGCATTTGAAATCTTGAGTCAGTGCCATTCTTGAGAAAAATTATCATAAAATTGGCACAAACTTTTATAGAATAAAGTTGGAGAGAGAATTATTGGTATATGCTACTTGGTAGTTATTTCTCATCATTATCTTTACTGCCATTGTGATCTTCACTTATATTTTGCTGTCCAGAGCTACTTCATATCCTTTATTGATGCTAGTTGTGCTACGCCGTGACCTCATTAGTGTTCTAGGCTCGCGTCTCTAGTCCGGTCTAGCCTAGGACCAGCACAGTACCGTCGTTGAGCGTTTATTCAACATTGCATCTCTGAATTGATTATTGCTAATCTTTTGCTACCAAATATTTAAGCCTTCCAAGCTCCACATATTTCTACACCGTGTGTACGTACGTTCTCCTGGCAATCGTTTTACTCAATCTTCGGAGTTATTTGACACCGCTGGTTGCCTGTCACCACCTGCTGCATGGTAAGAACTTGTAAGATATTGATATTTGCTACACTGTGAGCGTTTTACCACCACATCCTAGTAGTTCATAGGAACATTATTCTTGGATTTTGTTTCTTGTTTTCTACTAACTATGGGAGGTTCCGGAGTTGTTAGTTCTTGGGCTTCATCGATCGTGGGAGATTTGCCATCACCTAAGAAAATACAACAACCGCCACAAGAGGAGCAATTACATCAGAATGCACATAATCAGGTTAAAGTTTCCATGCCACCATTTACTGGTCGTTTTAGGCCTGATTTATATATTGAATGGGAGTACGAAATAAATGATATATTTGCTTCCCATAATTTTGATGAGCGTGGAAAATTTCAAACTGCGGTTAGTACTTTTAGTAGCTTTGCTTTAGTTTGGTGGAGTGAATATTGTCGGTTAAACCCTGATCTTATACCTACTACTTGGGATGATTTAAAACTTGTCATGAGAGATGGATTCGTTGATGTTTATTATACTCGTGGCATGATTAAAAAATTACAACATTTAAAACAAGGCACTGACACGGTAACAAAATATTATGATGATTTACAAACTACATTATTGCACTCATTTTTAGAAGAAAGTGAAGAAGATTTTATGGATAGATTTTGGGGAGGATTAAACTGTGATATTCAAGAGATTCTAATTCATGAAGAGTGTTATCCTATGGACCATTTGTTTCGTCTTGCTTGCAAAGCTGAACAGGAAATAAAACGACGTGTTGGCCACAAGGAGAACAAGCGCACGGTGCACATTCCGAGTGTTGATACAGATGTTTCTTCAACTACTAGGCGTACTATGACAACCACATCCATTGTTGTGAGGACTACATCACCTCCACCATGTGACACATCACCCCCGAGAGTGGCTACATCAGCTGAGTTGATCATAAGAGGTAATGACAAAGGTACTGATCTTCCACCTCTACATGAGAATGAGGAATGCCTTGTCAATTTAAATGCACCATCTGATCAGCTACCCACTACTTTGATCACACCACCTATTTTAGAGGACTATGTTGATAATTTGACTTTGCCATGTGACCAAACAACTAAAAGATCAACAATTTCGAGTGGACCCATTGAATTAACTATTAAGATGAAAGAACCATGTGAATCAGGGAATAAATCAGATTTGGATCAAATACGTTTGAAAATAATTGTGCCAATGTTTAATCATTTTGATATGACCTCTAATCTTGGTGATGATTCTGTGTCAAATGACTTATTGCATGTTTGCTTATTTAAGCATGTTGTAGCATGTAAATTTGATGCAAGTAAGGTTTATTCACCAATGTTGGGATGGTTTAATGATGAACATTGTCAACCTTTTGAAATGAATAAGGGCTTCACTTATATATGCAAACTGAGTTGCAATATTTTCATGCCTTCTACTTCTTGTGATAATATTTTGGCTTTAGATTTTATGAACTATGAAGGTTACTCATGTATACATGTGTCATATGAGCAAAAACCAAGGGAAGTAAAAATGGATGACATATACATATACAACATGTACACCTTGTCTCTTTTGTTAGCCACATTTCAGATTAAGCAACGCCGAGGACGGCTTTGTTTTCAAGAAGGGGAGGATGATGAGGACATGAATACCTTGGATACGACCAAAAATATTGCATACATGTATATTTGTGAGGTGATTTCTAATGCAAACTATGCAATAATTTATTTGTGTCATCCAGGACAAAAATACTTCACAAACTTTTGTGCCATGTCTAATTGCAGGTGTATGGGACATTTGTACAATTCACATATGAAGATAAGGGAAAACGAGAAGTTTAGGTGCTGTTCAAAAAGTCCTCTCACGTCACTTTTGGGCCAAGAGAAGATAGAGTCCAAGTCTCTCACGTTCTGGATTCAGATTCGGACTGCACAGACATACCTGACTCAAAACGCCAAGAACTTTTTCATACGGACTCCGAATTGGGTGATTCTTTTTTTGTTGGAAAGTAGATTTCGTGCTCTTTCCAACCCAATTTGATTCACCTTAAAATTCATCCGGAGCTATGAGTTATCGACGAAACAATCTGACGCTGTAGCAGAATCCGAGTCAAACTACAAGTCCAAAGGTGTTGCATCACCTCCACTTGGGCCCATGAGCCTTGTACGACCTAGGGTTAGTTTTAGGCTGCCTTGGGACGTCCTCCCACCTCCTTGGCCGCCACCCCTTACTCCTATATAAGTAGATCCATCTAGTAGCTTTTTCCTTGGGATTTGTTTAGTTAAAAGTTAGCCATTGCAACTTCGTGTACTTCGTTTGTGTCCAACGACCAGACCAAGACCGCTTTCGGATCCCCATCATTATCAATACTTCATCTATATTCGCAATATTCAGATTGCATTATCATATTCTTGCTTGTTCTTCGATTGCGTGCAGAAATAGACCTTCGTGGTCAGGCTGATCGTGCTTCCAGCATCGTCAGTAACCTCAGAAGATTGGTTTAGCGATTGCTAAGGCGCAACGTCGTGCACGTTTGTAGTCGGATCGTCAAAGTCGGCTCCACCAAATCGATAGTTACCATCTCATCGAAAGATCGGGACACCCTCGCCTCTATCACCGTATGTGTGGGGAAACAAGAGATAGGGTTGGTTTCGGACCCCTCCTTCAAGGGCCACGAAATCCCCTCCTCTTCCTCCATATATACAGCCCTTAGGGCACCGTTTAGACTTTGGGTTTTGTTTAGATTAAAAGTTCGCCATAGCTGCAACTTCGCGTACTTCGTTTGTGTTCAACGACCAGACCAAGACGTCACAGAACCCCACCTTGATCAATAAAGCTTTCATCTTATATTCGCAATATCCAGATTGCAAATCTTAGTTTCTTGCTTGTTCTTCGTTTGCTTGCAGGAGATAGACCCTCGTGGTCAGGTTGATTGTGCTCCGGCGTGGTCAATAACCTCTCGGAGTTGGTTTAGCGATTGCTAAGGCGCGACGTCCTCGCACGTTCGTAGTCGGATCGTCAAAGTCTACTCCACCAAAAACGATAGCTATCATCTCATCGAAAGATCGGGACACCCTCGCCTCTATCAACTATGCTTTCACAACTTGACTTTAAAATATTTGGTTTGGAGACCATCAAAGATCAATATGTGCATGATGCTGAATTTAAAGATGTATTGCAGAATTGTAAGGAAGGGAGAACATGGAACAAGTTCGTCGTTAACGATGGATTTGTGTTTCGTGCTAACAAGCTATGCATTCCAGCTAGCTCTGTTTGTCTTTTGTTGTTGCAGGAGGCGCATGGAGGAGGATTAATGGGACACTTTGGCGTGAAGAAGACGGAGGATATACTTGCTACACATTTCTTTTGGCCAAAGATGAGACGGGATGTTGAGCGTTTTATTGCTCGCTGCACTACATGTCAAAAAGCTAAGTCACGACTCAATCCTCATGGTTTATATATGCCTTTGCCTGTACCTAGTGTTCCTTGGGAGGATATATCTATGGACTTTGTTTTAGGTTTACCTCGAACAAAGAAGGGGAGGGATAGCATATTTGTTGTCGTGGATAGGTTCTCGAAAATGGCACACTTTATACCATGTCATAAAAGCGATGATGCTGTTAATGTTGCTGATTTGTTCTTTCGTGAAATTATACGCTTGCATGGTGTGCCAAATACTATTGTTTCAGATCGTGATACTAAATTTCTTAGCCACTTTTGGAGATGTTTATGGGCTAAGTTGGGGACTAAACTGCTTTTTAGTACTACATGTCACCCCCAAACTAATGGACAAACTGAAGTAGTCAATAGAACATTGTCTACTATGCTTAGGGCTGTTTTGAAGAATAACAAGAAAATGTGGGAAGAATGCTTGCCTCATATTGAATTTGCTTATAATCGTTCATTGCATTCTACTACTAAGATGTGTCCTTTTGAAATTGTGTATGGTTTCCTTCCTCGTGCACCAATTGATTTGTTGCCTCTTCTGATAGAGGCGAGGGTGTCCCGATCTTTCGATGAGATGATAGCTATCGTTTTTGGTGGAGTAGACTTTGACGATCCGACTACGAACGTGCGAGGACGTCACGCCTTAGCAATCGATAAACCAACTCCGAGAGGTTATTGACCACGCCGGAGCACAATCAACCTGACCACGAGGGTCTATCTCCTGCAAGCAAACGAAGAACAAGCAAGAAACTAAGATTTGCAATCTGGATATTGCGAATATAAGATGAAAGCTTTATTGATCAAGGTGGGGTTCTGTGACGTCTTGGTCTGGTCGTTGAACACAAACGAAGTACGCGAAGTTGCAGCTATGGCGAACTTTTAATCTAAACAAAACCCAAAGTCTAAACGGTGCCCTAAGGGCTGTATATATGGAGGAAGAGGAGGGAATTTCGTGGCCCTTGAAGGAGGGGTCCGAAACCAACCCTATCTCTTGTTTCCCCACACATACGGACTCTAAAAACAGCCTATACTCAAGTATTTCGAAATTACATGGGCCTGGCCCAATAATATGGTGACGCAGCACCTATAATAGCCTCTGGACGAAATTTATGAAGTGACATCTTGTATATTTTGTCCAAGGCTTCCTGCACTCATTATGGTGGCTTCAAAGTCCTGAAATCATCACTTGTAACTCCGTTCTTGTTCCCCTTGTGCATGCCATCATCTCCATGCTTGAACTTGCTCCAAGGTTCCTCTTTCTTGTCCAAGCTAGGGCCTTCATTTGTAAGCAAAACAAATGTATCCAATTTAGACAGCATCATATTCTCATGAACTTTAGAATCATTACCAAGAAACGAAAGTACCTGATATTTTAATTGGCGTGCGCGAGCTCTAGTAATTGGTTCAGTATGTATAGAAGCAGGGGCTGTGGGAGTAACAATGGTATTGATGTCCTCATCATTTCAGCACCATTGCTGCACCTCTCAATGAGCTTACAAAGAAGGATGTGCCTTTTGTTTGGGGTACCTCACAGGAAGAAGCCTTCACGGTATTGAAAGATAAGTTGACACATGCTCCTTTACTCCAACTTCCTGATTTTAATAAGACTTTTGAGCTTGAATGTGATGCTAGTGGAATTGGATTAGGAGGTGTTTTATTACAAGATGGCAAACCTGTTGCATACTTTTCTGAAAAATTGAGTGGGCCTAGTCTGAACTATTCTACTTATGATAAAGAATTATATGCTCTTGTTCGCACCTTAGAAACATGGCAACATTATTTATGGCCCAAAGAATTTGTTATACATTCTGATCATGAATCTTTGAAACACATTAAAAGTCAAGCAAAACTGAACCGTAGACATGCTAAATGGGTTGAATTTATTGAGACTTTCCCTTATGTCATTAAACACAAGAAGGGTAAAGAAAATGTTATTGCTGATGCATTGTCTCGTCGTTATACAATGCTTTCACAACTTGACTTTAAAATATTTGGTTTGGAGACCATCAAAGATCAATATGTGCATGATGCTGAATTTAAAGATGTATTGCAGAATTGTAAGGAAGGGAGAACATGGAACAAGTTCGTCGTTAACGATGGATTTGTGTTTCGTGCTAACAAGCTATGCATTCCAGCTAGCTCCGTTCGTCTTTTGTTGTTGCAGGAGGCGCATGGAGGAGGATTAATGGGACACTTTGGCGTGAAGAAGACGGAGGATATACTTGCTACACATTTCTTTTGGCCAAAGATGAGACGGGATGTTGAGCGTTTTGTTGCTCGCTGCACTACATGTCAAAAAGCTAAGTCACGACTCAATCCTCATGGTTTATATATGCCTTTGCCTGTACCTAGTGTTCCTTGGGAGGATATATCTATGGACTTTGTTTTAGGTTTACCTCGAACAAAGAAGGGGAGGGATAGCATATTTGTTGTCGTGGATAGGTTCTCGAAATTGGCACACTTTATACCATGTCATAAAAGCGATGATGCTGTTAATGTTGCTGATTTGTTCTTTCGTGAAATTATACGCTTGCATGGTGTGCCAAATACTACTGTTTCAGATCGTGATACTAAATTTCTTAGCCACTTTTGGAGATGTTTATGGGCTAAGTTGGGGACTAAACTGCTTTTTAGTACTACATGTCACCCCCAAACTGATGGACAAACTGAAGTAGTCAATAGAACATTGTCTACTATGCTTAGGGCTGTTTTGAAGAATAACAAGAAAATGTGGGAAGAATGCTTGCCTCATATTGAATTTGCTTATAATCGTTCATTGCATTCTACTACTAAGATGTGTCCTTTTGAAATTGTGTATGGTTTCCTTCCTCGTGCACCAATTGATTTGTTGCCTCTTCCATCTTCGGAGAAGGTTAATTTTGATGCTAAACAACGTGCTGAATTGATCTTAAAAATGCATGAGTTTACTAAGGAGAACATTGAGCGTATGAATGCTAAATATAAACTTGCTGGAGATAAGGGTAGAAAACATGTTGTGTTTGCACCTGGAGATCTTGTTTGGTTACATTTGCGTAAGGATAGATTTCCTGATTTGCGCAAATCAAAGCTAATGCCACGTGCTGATGGTCCTTTTAAGGTGTTGATAGAGGCAAGGGTGTCCCGATCTTTCGATGAGATGGTAACTATCGATTTGGTGGAGCCGACTTTGACGATCCGACTACAAACGTGCACGACGTTGCGCCTTAGCAATCGCTAAACCAATCTCCTGAGGTTACTGACGATGCTGGAAGCACGATCAGCCTGACCACGAAGGTCTATTCCTGCACGCAATCGAAGAACAAGCAAGAATATGATAATGCAATCTGAATATTGCGAATATAGATGAAGTATTGATAATGGTGGGGATCCGAAAGCGGTCTTGGTCTGGTCGTTGGACACAAACGAAGTACACGAAGTTGCAATGGCTAACTTTTAACTAAACAAATCCCAAGGAAAAAGCTACTAGATGGATCTACTTATATAGGAGTAAGGGGTGGCGGCCAAGGAGGTGGGAGGACGTCCCAAGGCAGCCTAAAACTAACCCTAGGTCGTACAAGGCTCATGGGCCCAAGTGGAGGTGATGCAACACCTTTGGACTTGTAGTTTGACTCGGATTCTGCTACAGCGTCAGATTGTTTCGTCGATAACTCATATCTCCGGATGAATTTTAAGGTGAATCCAATTGGGTTGGAAAGAGCACGAAATCTACTTTCCAACAAAAAAAGAATCACCCAATTCGGAGTCCGTATGAAAAAGTTCTTGGCGTTTTGAGTCAGGTATGTCTGTGCAGTCCGAATCTGAATCCAGAACGTGAGAGACTTGGACTCTATCTTCTCTTGGCCCAAAAGTGACGTGAGAGGACTTTTTGAACAGCACCTAAACTTCTCGTTTTCCCTTATCTTCATATGTGAATTGTACAAATGTCCCATACACCTGCAATTAGACATGGCACAAAAGTTTGTGAAGTATTTTTGTCCTGGATGACACAAATAAATTATTGCATAGTTTGCATTAGAAATCACCTCACAAATATACATGTATGCAATATTTTTGGTCGTATCCAAGGTATTCATGTCCTCATCATCCTCCCCTTCTTGAAAACAAAGCCGTCCTCGGCGTTGCTTAATCTGAAATGTGGCTAACAAAAGAGACAAGGTGTACATGTTGTATATGTATATGTCATCCATTTTTACTTCCCTTGGTTTTTGCTCATATGACACATGTATACATGAGTAACCTTCATAGTTCATAAAATCTAAAGCCAAAATATTATCACAAGAAGTAGAAGGCATGAAAATATTGCAACTCAGTTTGCATATATAAGTGAAGCCCTTATTCATTTCAAAAGGTTGACAATGTTCATCATTAAACCATCCCAACATTGGTGAATAAACCTTACTTGCATCAAATTTACATGCTACAACATGCTTAAATAAGCAAACATGCAATAAGTCATTTGACACAGAATCATCACCAAGATTAGAGGTCATATCAAAATGATTAAACATTGGCACAATTATTTTCAAACGTATTTGATCCAAATCTGATTTATTCCCTGATTCACATGGTTCTTTCATCTTAATAGTTAATTCAATGGGTCCACTCGAAATTGTTGATCTTTTAGTTGTTTGGTCACATGGCAAAGTCAAATTATCAACATAGTCCTCTAAAATAGGTGGTGTGATCAAAGTAGTGGGTAGCTGATCAGATGGTGCATTTAAATTGACAAGGCATTCCTCATTCTCATGTAGAGGTGGAAGATCAGTACCTTTGTCATTACCTCTTATGATCAACTCAGCTGATGTAGCCACTCTCGGGGGTGATGTGTCACATGGTGGAGGTGATGTAGTCCTCACAACAATGGATGTGGTTGTCATAGTACGCCTAGTAGTTGAAGAAACATCTGTATCAACACTCGGAATGTGCACCGTGCGCTTGTTCTCCTTGTGGCCAACACGTCGTTTTATTTCCTGTTCAGCTTTGCAAGCAAGACGAAACAAATGGTCCATAGGATAACACTCTTCATGAATTAGAATCTCTTGAATATCACAGTTTAATCCTCCCCAAAATCTATCCATAAAATCTTCTTCACTTTCTTCTAAAAATGAGTGCAATAATGTAGTTTGTAAATCATCATAGTATTTTGTTACTGTGTCAGTGCCTTGTTTTAAATGTTGTAATTTTTTAATCATGCCACGAGTATAATAAACATCAACGAATCTATCTCTCATGACAAGTTTTAAATCATCCCAAGTAGTAGGTATAAGATCAGGGTTTAACCGACAATATTCACTCCACCAAACTAAAGCAAAGCTACTAAAAGTACTAACCGCAGCTTGAAATTTTCCACGCTCATCAAAATTATGGGAAGCAAATATAGCATTTATTTCGTACTCCCATTCAATATATAAATCAGGCCTAAAACGACCAGTAAATGGTGGCATGGAAACATTAACCTGATTATGTGCATTCTGATGTAATTGCTCCTCTTGTGGCGGTTGTTGCATTTTCTTAGGTGATGGCAAATCTCCCACGATCGATGAAGCCCAAGAACTAACAACTCCGGAACCTGCCATGATTAGTAGAAACAAAAAAAATCGAGAATAATTTTCCTATGAACTACTAGGATGTGGTGGTAAAGCGCTCACAGTAAAGCAAATATCAATATCTTACAAGTTCTTACCATGCAGCAGGTGGTGACGGGCAACCAGCGGTGTCAAATAACTCCGAAGATTGAGTAAAGCGATTGCCAGGTGAACGTATGTATACACGGTGTAGAAATATATGGAGCTGGGTTGGCTATATATGGTAGCAAAAGATTAGCAATAATCAATTCAGAGATGCAATGTTGAATAAACGCTCAACGACGATACTGTGCTGGTCCTAGGCTAGACCGGACTAGAGACGCGAGCCTAGAACACTAATGAGGTCACGGCGTAGCACAACTAGCATCAATAAAGGATATGAAGTAGCTCTGGATAGCAAGATATAAGTGAAGATCACAATGGCAGTAAAGATAATGATGAGAAACAACTACCAAGTAGGATATACCAACAACTTTGTCTCCAACTTTCCTCTGGAAAAGTTTTTGCCAATTTTCTGATAATTTTTCTCAAGAATGGCACTGACGTAAGCTTTCAAACGCAAAAAGAATCACTAAATTCCGAGTTGATATGAGGAGTCAAAAAATTCTAAAACTGGCCTGAAAAACTGGAACAAGCTGTGTTCGCGAACTTCGGAGGGCAAAAAGACCTATTTAGAAGCCGATTTTGAGGTCTCAAATATTGAACAAGCTTCTGCAACTATTTAGATGCGGCTCGTCACTAGCTTTAATTTGAGTACTCACGGAGCCAAAACAGACTTCGTACGAAAAAGATATGCCTGTTTTACTGAACACTGCGCAAAACAGTTTCCAATCCGAATTCAGCTACGAGATTGAGTCTAGATAGATCCGAATTTTGTTTTTTTTTTCTGCTCTCTTTTTTTCCTCACACTTTTTTTCTTTTTCTTTCTCTCTTTTTTTTCTCTGACTTTTTTTTTTACTTTTTTTTCTCTCTTTTTTTTCTCTCTCCCTCTTTCCAAAACAAACTAGATAAGATGTAGATTGGATCAAGCACAGATGTGAACGACCTCAACTATGATTATGACAATGAATGGTGGGTAGCACGATTTGGAAATTGATGGATGGGATGGTGGACAGCGGAAGGAATAACGATGCAGCGGCGGCGTGACTAATGTGAACAGAACTCGAAACTCTAAACGAACTAGACACTAAGACCAGCAACTCGACACGACGATGTAACCGATAATTCAACTATGCAAGCAATGAAAAGAAAATTGCAAAGGCCCAGACTGGCTTGGACAAAGGATGAATAGATCTAACTTTTTTTTGTGGCTTTTTTTTGGACAATAGGTAAGAAAATAAATCTAATCTAGGGAAAACTGGAAATTCTCACCGAGCAACCTGAAAACTGATACCACTTGATAGAGGCGAGGGTGTCCCGATCTTTCGATGAGAAGATAGCTATCGTTTTTGGTGGAGTAGACTTTGACGATCCGACTACGAACGTGCGAGGACGTCGCGCCTTAGCAATCGCTAAACCAACTCCGAGAGGTTATTGACCACGCCGGAGCACAATCAACCTGACCACGAGGGTCTATCTCCTGCAAGCAAACGAAGAACAAGCAAGAAACTAAGATTTGCAATCTGGATATTGCGAATATAAGATGAAAGTTTTATTGATCAAGGTGGGGTTCTGTGACGTCTTGGTCTGGTCGTTGAACACAAACGAAGTACGCGAAGTTGCAGCTATGGCGAACTTTTAATCTAAACAAAACCCAAGCAAAAAGCTACTAGATGGATCTACTTATATAGGAGCAAGGGGTGGCGGCCAAGGAGGTGGGAGGACGTCCCAAGGCAGCCTAAAACTAACCCTAGGTCGTACAAGGCCAATGGGCCCAAGTGGAGGTGATGCAACACCTTTGGACTTGTAGTTTGACTCAGATTCTGCTACAGCGTCAGATTGTTTCGACGACAACTCAACGCTCCGGATGAATTTGAAGGTGAAACCAATTGGGTTAGAAAGAGCACGAAATCTACTTTCCAACAAAAAAAGAATCACCCAATTCGGAGTCCGTATGAAATAGTTCTTGGCGTTTTGAGTCAGGTATGTCTGTGCAGTCCGAATCTGAATCCAGAACGTGAGAGACTTGGACTCTATCTTCTCTTGGCCCAAAAGTGACGTGAGATGACTTTTTGAACAGCACATAAACTTCTCTTTTTCCCTTATGTTCATATGTGGATTGTACAAATCTCCCATACACCTGCAATTAGACATGGCACAAAAGTTTGTGAAGTATTTTTGTCTTGGATGACATAAATAAATCATTGCATAGTTTGCATTAGAAATCACCTCACAAATATACATGTATGCAATATTTTTGGGTGTATGCAAGGTAGTCATGTCCTCATCAGATAGCGAAAAGAATAATGATGCAGCGGCGGCGTGACTAATGTGAACAGAACTCGAAACTCTAAAGGAACTAGACACTAAGACCAGCAACTCGACACGACGATGCAACCGATAATTCAATAATGCAAACAATGAAAAGGAAATTGCAAAGGCTCAGACTGGCTTGGACAAAGGATGAATAGATCTAACTTATTTTTTTGTGGCTTTTTCCTGGACAATAGGTAAGAAAATAAATCTAACCTAGAGAAAACTGGAAATTCTCACCGAGCTAGTAAAGCAAAACAAGAGAAAAATAAGAGTGAAAATCAGATTGTGGCAAAAGAATTTGAGCAACAAATGAAGCCTAATAATAAACCATCTAGTGTTGCTTCTGAAATTAAATTGAAAAGTGCATGCTTACTTGCCACCAAATCTGATATTGATGATCTAGATTTCAGCAATTCTGTTTGCTATGCTTTTGTTTGCAAAGAGGCGTTATTTTCATTCGAGGACGTGCCTTCCTCTTTGCCTCCTGCGGTCACTAACATTTTGCAGGAGTTCGCTGACGTCTTTCCACAAGACGTGCCACCGGGATTACCACCTATTCGCGGGATTGAGCATCAGATTGACTTAATTCCCGGTGCCTTGTTGCCAAACCATGCGCCATACCGTACCAATCCAGAGGAGACGAAGGAGATTATGCATCAAGTACAGGAGTTGCTCGACAAAGGTTATATACGCGAATCCCTTAGTCCTTGTGCTGTTCCTATTATTCTAGTGCCGAAAAAGGATGGTACATCGCGTATGTGTGTTGATTGTAGAGGCATTAATAATATTACTATTCGTTATCGTCATCCTATTCCTAGACTAGATGATATGCTTGATGAATTCAGTGGCTCTACAATATTCTCCAAAGTTGATTTGCGTAGTGGATACCATCAAATTCGTATGAAATTGGGGGATGAATGGAAAACAGCATTTAAAACAAAGTTTGGATTATATGAGTGGTTAGTCATGCCTTTTGGGTTAACTAATGCACCTAGTACTTTCATGAGATTAATGAACGAAGTTTTACGTGCTTTCATTGGACGATTTGTGGTAGTCTATTTTGATGATATACTGATTTATAGCAGATCTTTGGAGGAACATTTGGAACATTTACGTGCCGTTTTTATTGCTTTACGTGATGCACGTTTGTTTGGTAACCTTGGGAAGTGCACCTTTTGCACCGACCGAGTATCTTTTCTTGGCTATGTTGTTACTCCACAGGGAATTGAAGTTGATAAAGCCAAGATTGAAGCTATTGAGAGTTGGCCACAGCCCAAAACGGTCACTCAAGTGAGGAGTTTTCTTGGACTCGCTGGTTTCTATAGGCGTTTTGTGAGAGATTTCAGCACCATTACTGCACCTCTCAATGAGCTTACAAAGAAGGATGTGCCTTTTGTTTGGGGTACCTCACAGGAAGAAGCCTTCACGGTATTGAAAGATAAGTTGACACATGCTCCTTTACTCCAACTTCCTGATTTTAATAAGACTTTTGAGCTTGAATGTGATGCTAGTGGAATTGGATTAGGAGGTGTTTTATTACAAGATGGCAAACCTGTTGCATACTTTTCTGAAAAATTGAGTGGGCCTAGTCTGAACTATTCTACTTATGATAAAGAATTATATGCTCTTGTTCGGACTTAGAAACATGGCAACATTATTTATGTCCCAAAGAATTTGTTATACATTCTGATCATGAATCTTTGAAACACATTAAAAGTCAAGCAAAACTGAACCGTAGACATGCTAAATGGGTTGAATTTATTGAGACTTTCCCTTATGTCATTAAACACAAGAAGGGTAAAGAAAATGTTATTGCTGATGCATTGTCTCGTCGTTATACTATGCTTTCACAACTTGACTTTAAAATATTTGGTTTGGAGACCATCAAAGATCAATATGTGCATGATGCTGAATTTAAAGATGTATTGCAGAATTGTAAGGAAGGGAGAACATGGAACAAGTTCGTCGTTAACATGGAACATGGAACATGGATCAAGTGGTATCAGTTTTCAGGTTGCTCGGTGAGAATTTCCAGTTATCCCTAGATTAGATTTATTTTCTTACCTATTGTCCAAAGAAAAAGCCACAAAAAAAGTTAGATCTGTTCATCCTTTATCCAAGCCAGTCTGAGCCTTCGCATTTTTCTTTTCAGTGCTTGTATAGTTGAATTATCGGTTGCATCGTCGTGTCGAGTTGCTGGTCTTAGTGTCTAGTTCGTTTAGAGTTTCGAGTTCTGTTCACATTAGTCACGCCACCGCTGCATCATTATTCCTTCCGCTATCCACCATCCCATCCGTCAATTTCCACCACGTACTACCCATCGTTCATTGTCATAATCATAGTTGAGGTCGTTCACATCTTTGCTTGATCCAATCTGCATCTTATCTAGTTTGTTTTGAAAAGAGGGAGAGAGAAAAAAAAAGACAGAAAAAAAAGAGAGAGGAAAAAAAGGTAAAAAAAGTCAGAGAAAAAAAGAGAGAAAGAAAAAGAAAAGAAAAAGTGTGAGAAAAAAAAAGAGAGAAGAAAAAAAAAACGCAAAATTCGGATCTATCTAGACTCAATCTCGTAGCTGAATTCGGATTGGAATCTGTTTTGCGCAGTGTTCAGTAAAACAGGCATATCTTTTTCATACGAAGTCTGTTTTGGCTTCGTGAGTACTCAAATTAAAGCTAGCGACAAGCCGCATCTAAATAGTTGCAGAAGCTAGTTCAATATTTGACACCTCAAAATCGGCTTCTAAATAGGTCTTTTTTCCCTCCGAAGTTCGCGAACACAGCTTATTCCAATTTTTTAGGCCAGTTTTAGAATTTTTTGACTCCTCATATCAACTCGGAATTGAGTGATTCTTTTTGCATTTGAAAGCTTGAGTCAGTGCCTTTCTTAATTCCCGGTGCTTCGTTGCCAAACCGTGCGCCATACCGTACCAATCCAGAGGAGACGAAGGAGATTATGCGTCAAGTACAGGAGTTGCTCGACAAAGGTTATATACGCGAATCCCTTAGTCCTTGTGCTGTTCCTATTATTCTAGTGCCGAAAAAGGATGGTACATCGCGTATGTGTGTTGATTGTAGAGGCATTAATAATATTACTATTCGTTATCGTCATCCTATTCCTAGACTAGATGATATGCTTGATGAATTGAGTGGCTCTACAATATTCTCCAAAGTTGATTTGCGTAGTGGATACCATCAAATTCGTATGAAATTGGCGGATGAATGGAAAACAGCATTTAAAACAAAGTTTGGATTATATGAGTGGTTAGTCATGCCTTTTGGGTTAACTAATGCACCTAGTACTTTCATGAGATTAATGAACGAAGTTTTACGTGCTTTCATTGGACGATTTGTGGTAGTCTATTTTGATGATATACTGATTTATAGCAGATCTTTGGAGGAACATTTGGAACATTTACGTGCTGTTTTTATTGCTTTACGTGATGCACGTTTGTTTGGTAACCTTGGGAAGTGCACCTTTTGCACTGACCGAGTATCTTTTCTTGGCTATGTTGTTACTCCACAGGGAATTGAAGTTGATAAAGCCAAGATTGAAGCTATTGAGAGTTGGCCACAGCCCAAAACAGTCACTCAAGTGAGGAGTTTTCTTGGACTCGCTGGTTTCTATAGGCGTTTTGTGAGAGATTTCAGCACCATTGCTGCACCTCTCAATGAGCTTACAAAGAAGGATGTGCCTTTTGTTTGGGGTACCTCACAGGAAGAAGCCTTCACGGTATTGAAAGATAAGTTGACACATGCTCCTTTACTCCAACTTCCTGATTTTAATAAGACTTTTGAGCTTGAATGTGATGCTAGTGGAATTGGATTAGGAGGTGTTTTATTACAAGATGGCAAACCTGTTGCATACTTTTCTGAAAAATTGAGTGGGCCTAGTCTGAACTATTCTACTTATGATAAAGACTTATATGCTCTTGTTCGGACCTTAGAAACATGGCAACATTATTTATGGCCTAAAGAATTTGTTATACATTCTGATCATGAATCTTTGAAACACATTAGAAGTCAAGCAAAACTGAACCGTAGACATGCTAAATGGGTTGAATTTATTGAGACTTTCCCTTATGTCATTAAACACAAGAAGGGTAAAGAAAATGTTATTGCTGATGCATTGTCTCGTCGTTATACTATGCTTTCACAACTTGACTTTAAAATATTTGGTTTGGAGACCATCAAAGATCAATATGTGCATGATGCTGAATTTAAAGATGTATTGCAGAATTGTAAGGAAGGGAGAACATGGAACAAGTTCGTCGTTAACGATGGATTTGTGTTTCGTGCTAACAAGCTATGCATTCCAGCTAGCTCCGTTCGTCTTTTGTTGTTGCAGGAGGCGCATGGAGGAGGATTAATGGGACACTGTGGCGTGAAGAAGACGGAGGATATACTTGCTACACATTTCTTTTGGCCAAAGATGAGACGGGATGTTGAGCGTTTTGTTGCTCGCTGCACTACATGTCAAAAAGCTAAGTCACGACTCAATCCTCATGGTTTATATATGCCTTTGCCTGTACCTAGTGTTCCTTGGGAGGATATATCTATGGACTTTGTTTTAGGTTTACCTCGAACAAAGAAGGGGAGGGATAGCATATTTGTTGTCGTGGATAGGTTCTCGAAAATGGCACACTTTATACCATGTCATAAAAGCGATGATGCTGTTAATGTTGCTGATTTGTTCTTTCGTGAAATTATACGCTTGCACGGTGTGCCAAATACTATTGTTTCAGATCGTGATACTAAATTTCTTAGCCACTTTTGGAGATGTTTATGGGCTAAGTTGGGGACTAAACTGCTTTTTAGTACTACATGTCACCCCCAAACTGATGGACAAACTGAAGTAGTCAATAGAACATTGTCTACTATGCTTAGGGCTGTTTTGAAGAATAACAAGAAAATGTGGGAAGAATGCTTGCCTCATATTGAATTTGCTTATAATCGTTCATTGCATTCTACTACTAAGATGTGTCCTTTTGAAATTGTGTATGGTTTCCTTCCTCGTGCACCAACTGATTTGTTGCCTCTTCCATCTTCGGAGAAGGTTAATTTTGATGCTAAACAACGTGCTGAATTGATCTTAAAAATGCATGAGTTAACTAAGGAGAACATTGAGCGTATGAATGCTAAATATAAACTTGCTGGAGATAAGGGTAGAAAACATGTTGTGTTTGCACCTGGAGATCTTGTTTGGTTACATTTGCGTAAGGATAGATTTCCTGATTTGCGCAAATCAAAGCTAATGCCACGTGCTGATGGTCGTTTTAAGGTGTTAGAGAAAATAAATGATAACGCATATAAACTTGAGCTGCCTGCAGATTTTGGGGTTAGTCCCACTTTTAACATTGCAGATCTGAAGCCTTATTTGGGTGAGGAAGATGAGCTTCCGTCGAGGACGACTTCATTTCAAGAAGGGGAGGATGATGAGGACATCAATACCATTGTTACACCCACAGCCCCTGCTTCTATACATACTGGACCAATTACTAGAGCTCGCGCACGCCAATTAAATTATCAGGTACTTTCGTTTCTTGGTAATGATTCTAAAGTTCATGAGAATATGATGCTGCCTAAATTGGATACATTTGTTTTGCTTACAAATGAAGGGCCTAGCTTGGACAAGAAAGAGGAACCTTGGAGCAAGTTCAAGCATGGAGATGATGGCATGCGCAAGGGGAACAAGAACGGAGTTACAAGTGATGATTTCAGGACTTTGAAGCCACCATAAGGAGTGCACGAAGCCTTGGACGAAATATACAAGATGCCACTTCATAAATTTCGTCCAGAGGCTATTATAGGTACTGCGTCACCTTATTATTGGGCCAGGCCCATGTAATTTCGAAATACTTGAGTATAGGCTATTTTTAGAGTCCGTATGTGTGGGGAAACAAGAGATAGGGTTGGTTTCGGACCCCTCCTTCAAGGGCCACGAAATCCCCCCCTCTTCCTCCATATATACAGCCCTTAGGGCATCGTTTAGACTTTGGGTTTTGTTTAGATTAAAAGTTCGCCATAGCTGCAACTTCGCGTACTTCGTTTGTGTTCAACGACCAGACCAAGACGTCACAGAACCCCACCTTGATCAATAAAGCTTTCATCTTATATTCGCAATATCCAGATTGCAAATCTTAGTTTCTTGCTTGTTCTTCGTTTGCTTGCAGGAGATAGACCCTCGTGGTCAGGTTGATTGTGCTGCGGCGTGGTCAATAACCTCTCGGAGTTGGTTTAGCGATTGCTAAGGCACGACGTCCTCGCACGTTCGTAGTCGGATCGTCAAAGTCTACTCCACCAAAAACGATAGCTATCACCTCATCGAAAGATCGGGACACCCTCGCCTCTATCAGGCATTGGCGTGAACTAATTTTTCTGCAGGTCGATCTTCATCATGGACACCGCGTGCCTCCTCTACTCCCACACGTCCTACTGCGGCACCACTGACTTCAGCCGCCAATTCCAACCGAGATATAAGAAAACAGGCACCACCACCACCATCTGCCAAGAGTACACCCTCTGGGCCTGCCCAGAGCTCTTCTTCATCTATGGCATCAACAGGGCACACACGTGATATTATTTGTCGTCGTTGTAAGGGAAGAGGTCATTATGCGAGAGAATGCCAATCTCCGCGTGTTATGATTGCTACTGAGGATGGTGGGTATGAGTCCGCTAGTGACTATGATGAGGAGACTTTGGCTCTTATTACAAGTGAAGAACACGGTGGAGATGATTCTGATCATGAGACGCAATACATGGCTCCTGAAGACGCTGACAGGTATGAATGTTTAGTTGCTCAACGTGTTTTGAGTGTGCAGGTCACACAAGCTGAGCAAAATCAGAGGCATAATTTGTTCCATACAAAGGGAGTTGTGAAGGAACGTTCTGTTCGCGTCATCATAGATGGAGGGAGCTGCAACAACTTGGCTAGCATGGAGATGGTGGAGAAGCTATCTCTCACCACAAGACCACATCCACATCCTTACTATATCCAATGGTTCAACAACAGCGGCAAGGTTAAGGTAACAGGTACTGTTCGTGTGCATTTTAGTATCTCTACATATGCTGATTATGTTGATTGTGATGTGGTACCCATGCAAGCATGTTCATTATTACTTGGTAGACCATGGCAATTTGATAAAAATTCTGTACACCATGGTAGAAACAATCAGTATACTCTTGTTCATAAGGATAAACATATTACTTTGCTTCCTATGACTCCTGATTCTATTTTGAAAGACGATATTAATAGAGCTAGTAAAGCAAAACAGGAGAAAAATAAGAGTGAAAATCAGATTGTGGCAAAAGAATTTGAGCAACAAATGAAGCCTAATAATAAACCATCTAGTGTTGCTTCTGAAATTAAATTGAAAAGTGCATGCTTACTTGCCACCAAATCTGATATTGATGATCTAGATTTCAGCAATTCTGTTTGCTATGCTTTTGTGTGCAAAGAGGCGTTATTTTCATTCAAGGACGTGCCTTCCTCTTTGCCTCCTGCGGTCACTAACATTTTGCAGGAGTTCGCTGACGTCTTTCCACAAGACGTGCCACCGGGATTACCACCTATTCGCGGGATTGAGCATCAGATTGACTTAATTCCCGGTGCTTCGTTGCCAAACCGTGCGCCATACCGTACCAATCCAGAGGAGACGAAGGAGATTATGCGTCAAGTACAGGAGTTGCTCGACAAAGGTTATATCCGCGAATCCCTTAGTCCTTGTGCTGTTCCTATTATTCTAGTGCCGAAAAAGGATGGTACATCGCGTATGTGTGTTGATTGTAGAGGCATTAATAATATTACTATTCGTTATCGTCATCCTATTCCTAGACTAGATGATATGCTTGATGAATTGAGTGGCTCTACAATATTCTCCAAAGTTGATTTGCGTAGTGGATACCATCAAATTCGTATGAAATTGGGGGATGAATGGAAAACAGCATTTAAAACAAAGTTTGGATTATATGAGTGGTTATTCATGCCTTTTGGGTTAACTAATGCACCTAGTACTTTCATGAGATTAATGAACGAAGTTTTACGTGCTTTCATTGGACGATTTGTGGTAGTCTATTTTGATGATATACTGATTTATAGCAGATCTTTGGAGGAACATTTGGAACATTTACGTGCTGTTTTTATTGCTTTACGTGATGCACGTTTGTTTGGTAACCTTGGGAAGTGCACCTTTTGCACCGACCGAGTATCTTTTCTTGGCTATGTTGTTACTCCACAGGGAATTGAAGTTGATAAAGCCAAGATTGAAGCTATTGAGAGTTGGCCACAGCCCAAAACGGTCACTCAAGTGAGGAGTTTTCTTGGACTCGCTGGTTTCTATAGGCGTTTTGTGAGAGATTTCAGCACCATTGCTGCACCTCTCAATGAGCTTACAAAGAAGGATGTGCCTTTTGTTTGGGGTACCTCAAGGGAAGAAGCCTTCACGGTATTGAAAGATAAGTTGACACATACTCCTTTACTCCAACTTCCTGATTTTAATAAGACTTTTGAGCTTGAATGTGATGCTAGTGGAATTGGATTAGGAGGTGTTTTATTACAAGATGGCAAACCTGTTGCATACTTTTCTGAAAAATTGAGTGGGCCTAGTCTGAACTATTCTACTTATGATAAAGAATTATATGCTCTTGTTCGGACCTTAGAAACATGGCAACATTATTTATGGCCCAAAGAATTTGTTATACATTCTGATCATGAATCTTTGAAACACATTAAAAGTCAAGCAAAACTGAACCGTAGACATGCTAAATGGGTTGAATTTATTGAGACTTTCCCTTATGTCATTAAACACAAGAAGGGTAAAGAAAATGTTATTGCTGATGCATTGTCTCGTCGTTATACTATGCTTTCACAACTTGACTTTAAAATATTTGGTTTGGAGACCATCAAAGATCAATATGTGCATGATGCTGAATTTAAAGATGTATTGCAGAATTGTATGGAAGGGAGAACATGGAACAAGTTCGTCGTTAACGATGGATTTGTGTTTCGTGCTAACAAGCTATGCATTCCAGCTAGCTCCGTTCGTCTTTTGTTGTTGCAGGAGGCGCATGGAGGAGGATTAATGGGACACTTTGGCGTGAAGAAGACGGAGGATATACTTGCTACACATTTCTTTTGGCCAAAGATGAGACGGGATGTTGAGCGTTTTGTTGCTCGCTGCACTACATGTCAAAAAGCTAAGTCACGACTCAATCCTCATGGTTTATATATGCCTTTGCCTGTACCTAGTGTTCCTTGGGAGGATATATCTATGGACTTTGTTTTAGGTTTACCTCGAACAAAGAAGGGGAGGGATAGCATATTTGTTGTCGTGGATAGGTTCTCGAAAATGGCACACTTTATACCATGTCATAAAAGCGATGATGCTGTTAATGTTGCTGATTTGTTCTTTCGTGGAATTATACGCTTGCATGGTGTGCCAAATACTATTGTTTCAGATCGTGATACTAAATTTCTTAGCCACTTTTGGAGATGTTTATGGGCTAAGTTGGGGACTAAACTGCTTTTTAGTACTACATGTCACCCCCAAACTGATGGACAAACTGAAGTAGTCAATAGAACATTGTCTACTATGCTTAGGGCTGTTTTGAAGAATAACAAGAAAATGTGGGAAGAATGCTTGCCTCATATTGAATTTGCTTATAATCGTTCATTGCATTCTACTACTAAGATGTGTCCTTTTGAAATTGTGTATGGTTTCCTTCCTCGTGCACCAATTGATTTGTTGCCTCTTCCATCTTCGGAGAAGGTTAATTTTGATGCTAAACAACGTGCTGAATTGATCTTAAAAATGCATGAGTTAACTAAGGAGAACATTGAGCGTATGAATGCTAAATATAAACTTGCTGGAGATAAGGGTAGAAAACATGTTGTGTTTGCACCTGGAGATCTTGTTTGGTTACATTTGCGTAAGGATAGATTTCCTGTTTTGCGCAAATCAAAGCTAATGCCACGTGCTGATGGTCCTTTTAAGGTGTTAGAGAAAATAAATGATAATGCATATAAACTTGAGCTGCCTGCAGATTTTGGGGTTAGTCCCACTTTTAACATTGCAGATCTGAAGCCTTATTTGGGTGAGGAAGATGAGCTTCCGTCGAGGATGACTTCATTTCAAGAAGGGGAGGATGATGAGGACATCAATACCATTGTTACACCCACAGCCCCTGCTTCTATACATACTGGACCAATTACTAGAGCTCGCGCACGTCAATTAAAATATCAGGTACTGTCGTTTCTTGGTAATGATTCTAAAGTTCATGAGAATATGATGCTGCCTAAATTGGATACATTTGTTTTGCTTACAAATGAAGGGCCTAGCTTGGACAAGAAAGAGGAACCTTGGAGCAAGTTCAAGCATGGAGATGATGGCATGCACAAGGGGAACAAGAACGGAGTTACAAGTGATGATTTCAGGACTTTGAAGCCACCATAATGAGTGCAGGAAGCCTTGGACGAAATATACAAGATGTCACTTCATAAATTTCGTCCAGAGGCTATTATAGGTGCTGCGTCACCTTATTATTGGGCCAGGCCCATGTAATTTCGAAATACTTGAGTATAGGCTGTTTTTAGAGTCCGTATGTGTGGGGAAACAAGAGATAGGGTTGGTTTCGGACCCCTCCTTCAAGGGCCACGAAATCCCCTCCTCTTCCTCCATATATACAGCCCTTAGGGCACCGTTTAGACTTTGGGTTTTGTTTAGATTAAAAGTTCGCCATAGCTGCAACTTCGCGTACTTCATTTCTGTTCAACGACCAGACCAAGACGTCATAGAACCCCACCTTGATCAATAAAGCTTTCATCTTATATTCGCAATATCCAGATTGCAAATCTTAGTTTCTTGCTTGTTCTTCGTTTGCTTGCAGGAGATAGACCCTCGTGGTCAGGTTGATTGTGCTCCGGCGTGGTCAATAACCTCTCGGAGTTGGTTTAGCGATTGCTAAGGCGCGACGTCCTCGCACGTTCGTAGTCGGATCGTCAAAGTCTACTCCACCAAAAACGATAGCTATCATCTCATCGAAAGATCGGGACACCCTCGCCTCTATCAAGTGGTATCAGATTCCCAGGTTGCTCGGTGAGATTTACAGTTTTTCGTAGTTTAGATCGAGTCTGTTCTTCATACCTACAGTCCAGGAAAAAGCCAAAAAAAAAATTTAGGGTTAGTTCATCATATCCGAACCAATCTGAGCCTTTGCATAATCTTTTTAGGGTTTTGGCTTTGTTGAATTTGCGGTTGCATCGTCGTGTCAAGTTGCTGGTCTTAGCGTCTAGTTCTTTAGAGTTTCGAGTTCTGTTCACAAGTTGTCACGCCGCCGCCGCACCATCATCATCGCCCCTACCATATACCACCACAGCTTATCTGCTATTTCTCTGAGTCCATATACCACCACCGATCCGAGTCCATATACCACCACCGATCCGAGTCCATATACCACCACCAATCCGAGCCCACATATACTACCGTCATATACCATCACCAGTCCGAGTTCCACCAGATTCATCTCTGCCACCAGTCCTAGTCCGAGTCCAGTATTTATTCCTTTATTTTAGAGTTCCAGATCACGCGATACTACGAGTCGTGAACAAGTCGGATTCCCCAATTTTCGTGCTACCCGCAGAAGAAAAATAGTTCCAGTTTCAAAAAAAAAGAGGAAAAAAAAAGTGCAAAAAAAAAAGAAAAAAAATTCAGAGTGTGCTCCTCCCTTGTTTACGTGCAGCGCCGTGATTTTTGTTAGTGTTCTAGGCTCGCGTCTCTAGCACGGTCTAGCCTAGGACCAGCACAGTACCGTCGTTGAGAGTTTATTCAACATTGCATCTCTGAATTGATTATTGCTGACCCTTTTTGCTACCATATCATAAGCCTTCCCAGCTCCACATACATCTACATCGTGCGTTTGACACCACCTGGCAATCGCTCTGTCCAAGCTCTGAGAGTTTTGACTACAAAGGTTGCCGATCACCACCTGCTGCTGGGTAAGAACTGGTAAGAATTTGAGATTTGCTTGACGGATTTGTGACACCACACCACACCACCACCACTTTCTAGTAGTCTGTAGGATCATATTCTTGTGTGTTTCTATTGCTGCTAACCATGGCAGGATCACAAGCCGACGAGATTGACTGGGAGAACATGACGAACAAGGAGTTGCATGATAAATTTTAGCAAATGATGAGTGGCCAGGTGGGAGATGTGCTAAACAGATTTGAAGAGGCCATGGAGAAGATAGATGGCATGGAGAAGTCGTTCGAGACAAAGCTGGATAACAAGTTTAATGAATTGCTCACGCGTCTTCCCCAACTACCACCAGCTGCACCTGTCGCACCTCTGCAACGACAACAACGCCCCCTTCCAAATCAGTTCAGACGAGCGAAGCGTGTTCCTCTTGAGGATGGCCAAACTTCTGGTGCTGCTGCACCTACTGTTCATGCTTCTTTGGCTCCTGCTCCTACTGCTGCTGGTGCCGAGGAGGAGGATGATTACGCGGGCGATTATGAGGATGAGGTTGATCAAAATCATTACTACGTGCAACCACCAGCACCAGGTCGTCCACATGCAAATAATCGCAATGGTAGGTCTGCACCACCACTTCAGGTACGAGATCATGACCATCTTCCTAAATTAAAATTGAATATTCCACCATTCGAGGGTAGATATGTTCCTGATATATATCTTACTTGGGAGTTAGAAACTGAACAACGTTTTACATGTTTACAATATCCCGAGGAACGACGTGTTGCTGCTGCTGTTTGTGCTTTCACTAGTTTTGCATGTGTATGGTGGTCTGAACATTGTAGATTATATCCTATTCCAGCTACGTGGGCTGCTTTGAAAACTGCTATGCGTACTCGTTGGGTTCCACCATATTATCAACGTGAATTACTTCAAAAATTGCAGCGCTTAAGACAAGGAAAAAATTCTGTAGAAGAATATTATCAGGAATTACAAACTGGCATGATTAGATGTGGTATTGTTGAGGAGAATGAAGCTATGCTTGCATGTTTCATGGGTGGATTAAATAGAGAGATTCAGACCATTCTAGAGTATAAGGAGTATAATAATATCACTCGTTTATTCCATCTTGCTTGTAAAGCTGAACGTGAAGTGCAGGATCGACAGGCATTGGCGCGAACTAATTTTTCTGCTGGTCGATCTTCATCATGGACACCGCATGCCTCCTCTACTCCCACACGTCCTACTGCGGCACCACTGACTTCAGCCGCCAATTCCAACCGAGATACAAGAAAACAGGCACCACCACCACCATCTGCCAAGAGTACACCTTCTGGGCCTGCCCAGAGCTCTTCTTCATCTATGGCATCAACAGGGCACACACATGATATTATTTGTCGTCGTTGTAAGGGAAGAGGTCATTATGCGAGAGAATGCCAATCTCCGCGTGTTATGATTGCTACTGAGGATGATGGGTATGAGTCCGCTAGTGACTATGATGAGGAGACTTTGGCTCTTATTACAAGTGAAGAAGACGGTGGAGATGATTCTGATCATGAGACGCAATACATGGCTCCTGAAGACGCTGACAGGTATGAATGTTTAGTTGCTCAACGTGTTTTGAGTGTGCAGGTCACACAAGCTGAGCAAAATCAGAGGCATAATTTGTTCCATACAAAAGGAGTTGTGAAGGAACGTTCTGTTCGCGTCATCATAGATGGAGGGAGCTGCAACAACTTGGCTAGCATGGAGATGGTGGAGAAGCTATCTCTCACCACAAGACCACATCCACATCCTTACTATATCCAATGGTTCAACAACAGCGGCAAGGTTAAGGTAACACGTACTGTTCGTGTGCATTTTAGTATCTCTACATATGCTGATTATGTTGATTGTGATGTGGTACCCATGCAAGCATGTTCATTATTACTTGGTAGACCATGGCAATTTGATAAAAATTCTGTACACCATGGTAGAAACAATCAGTATACTCTTGTTCATAAGGATAAACATATTACTTTGCTTCCTATGACCCCTGATTCTATTTTGAAAGATGATATTAATAGAGCTAGTAAAGCAAAACAGGAGAAAAATAAGAGTGAAAATCAGATTGTGGCAAAAGAATTTGAGCAACAAATGAAGCCTAATAATAAACCATCTAGTGTTGCTTCTGAAATTAAATTGAAAAGTGCATGCTTACTTGCCACCAAATCTGATATTGATGATCTAGATTTCAGCAATTCTGTTTGCTATGCTTTTGTGTGCAAAGAGGCGTTATTTTCATTCGAGGACGTGCCTTCCTCTTTGCCTCCTGCGGTCACTAACATTTTGCAGGAGTTCGCTGACGTCTTTCCACAAGACGTGCCACCGGGATTACCACCTATTCGCGGGATTGAGCATCAGATTGACTTAATTCCCGGTGCTTCGTTGCCAAACCGTGCGCCATACCGTACCAATCCAGAGGACACGAAGGAGATTATGCGTCAAGTACAGGAGTTGCTCGACAAAGGTTATATACGCGAATCCCTTAGTCCTTGTGCTGTTCCTATTATTCTAGTGCCGAAAAAGGATGGTACATCGCGTATGTGTGTTGATTGTAGAGGCATTAATAATATTACTATTCGTTATCGTCATCCTATTCCTAGACTAGATGATATGCTTGATGAATTGAGTGGCTCTACAATATTCTCCAAAGTTGATTTGCGTAGTGGATACCATCAAATTCGTATGAAATTGGGGGATGAATGGAAAACAGCATTTAAAACAAAGTTTGGATTATATGAGTGGTTAGTCATGCCTTTTGGGTTAACTAATGCACCTAGTACTTTCATGAGATTAATGAACGAAGTTTTACGTGCTTTCATTGGACGATTTGTGGTAGTCTATTTTGATGATATACTGATTTATAGCAGATCTTTGGAGTAACATTTGGAACATTTACGTGCTGTTTTTATTGCTTTACGTGATGCACGTTTGTTTGGTAACCTTGGGAAGTGCACCTTTTGCACCGACCGAGTATCTTTTCTTGGCTATGTTGTTACTCCACAGGGAATTGAAGTTGATAAAGCCAAGATTGAAGCTATTGAGAGTTGGCCACAGCCCAAAACGGTCACTCAAGTGAGGAGTTTTCTTGGACTCGCTGGTTTCTATAGGCGTTTTGTGAGAGATTTCAGCACCATTGCTGCACCTCTCAATGAGCTTACAAAGAAGGATGTGCCTTTTGTTTGGGGTACCTCACAGGAAGAAGCCTTCACGGTATTGAAAGATAAGTTGACACATGCTCCTTTACTCCAACTTCCTGATTTTAATAAGACTTTTGAGCTTGAATGTCATGCTAGTGGAATTGGATTAGGAGGTGTTTTATTACAAGATGGCAAACCTGTTGCATACTTTTCTGAAAAATTGAGTGGGCCTAGTCTGAACTATTCTACTTATGATAAAGAATTATATGCTCTTGTTCGGACCTTAGAAACATGGCAACATTATTTATGGCCCAAAGAATTTGTTATACATTCTGATCATGAATCTTTGAAACACATTAAAAGTCAAGCAAAACTGAACCGTAGACATGCTAAATGGGTTGAATTTATTGAGACTTTTCCTTATGTCATTAAACACAAGAAGGGTAAAGAAAATGTTATTGCTGATGCATTGTCTCGTCGTTATACTGTGCTTTCACAACTTGACTTTAAAATATTTGGTTTGGAGACCATCAAAGATCAATATGTGCATGATGCTGAATTTAAAGATGTATTGCAGAATTGTAAGGAAGGGAGAACATGGAACAAGTTCGTCGTTAACGATGGATTTGTGTTTCGTGCTAACAAGCTATGCATTCCAGCTAGCTCTGTTCGTCTTTTGTTGTTGCAGGAGGCGCATGGAGGAGGATTAATGGGACACTTTGGCGTGAAGAAGGCGGAGGATATACTTGCTACACATTTCTTTTGGCCAAAGATGAGACGGGATGTTGAGCGTTTTGTTGCTCGCAGCACTACATGTCAAAAAGCTAAGTCACGACTCAATCCTCATGGTTTATATATGCCTTTGCCTGTACCTAGTGTTCCTTGGGAGGATATATTTATGGACTTTGTTTTAGGTTTACCTCGAACAAAGAAGGGGAGGGATAGCATATTTGTTGTCGTGGATAGGTTCTCTAAAATGGCACACTTTATACCATGTCATAAAAGCGATGATGCTGTTAATGTTGCTGATTTGTTCTTTCGTGAAATTATACGCTTGCATGGTGTGCCAAATACTATTGTTTCAGATCGTGATACTAAATTTCTTAGCCACTTTTGGAGATGTTTATGGGCTAAGTTGGGGACTAAACTGCTTTTTAGTACTACATGTCACCCCCAAACTGATGGACAAACTGAAGTAGTCAATAGAACATTGTCTACTATGCTTAGGGCTGTTTTGAAGAATAACAAGAAAATGTGGGAAGAATGCTTGCCTCATATTGAATTTGCTTATAATCGTTCATTGCATTCTACTACTAAGATGTGTCCTTTTGAAATTGTGTATGGTTTCCTTCCTCGTGCACCAATTGATTTGTTGCCTCTTCCATCTTCGGAGAAGGTTAATTTTGATGCTAAACAACGTGCTGAATTGATCTTAAAAATGCATGAGTTAACTAAGGAGAACATTGAGCGTATTGATAGAGGCGAGGGTGTCCTGATCTTTCGATGAGATGATATCTATCGTTTTTGGTGGAGTAGACTTTGACGATCCGACTACGAACGAGCGAGGACGTCGCGCCTTAGCAATCGCTAAACCAACTCCGAGAGGTTATTGACCACGCCGGAGCACAATCAACCTGACCCCGAGGGTCTATCTCCTGCAAGCAAACGAAGAACAAGCAAGAAACTAAGATTTGCAATCTGGATATTGCGAATATAAGATGAAAGCTTTATTGATCGAGGTGGGGTTCTGTGACGTCTTGGTCTGGTCGTTGAACACAAACGAAGTACGCGAAGTTGCAGCTATGGCGAACTTTTAATCTAAACAAAACCCAAAGTCTAAACGGTGCCCTAAGGGCTGTATATATGGAGGAAGAGGAGGGGATTTCGTGGCCCTTGAAGGAGGGGTCCGAAACCAACCCTATCTCTTGTTTCCCCACACATACGGACTCCAAAAACAGCCTATACTCAAGTATTTCGAAATTACATGGGCCTGGCCCAATAATAAGGTGACGCAGCACCTATAATAGCCTCTGGACGAAATTTATGAAGTGACATCTTGTATATTTCGGCCAAGGCTTCCTGCACTCATTATGGTGGCTTCAAAGTCCTGAAATCATCACTTGTAACTCCGTTCTTGTTCCCCTTGTGCATGCCATCATCTCCATGCTTGAACTTGCTCCAAGGTTCCTCTTTCTTGTCCAAGCTAGGGCCTTCATTTGTAAGCAAAACAAATGTATCCAATTTAGGCAGCATCATATTCTCATGAACTTTAGAATCATTACCAAGAAACGAAAGTACCTGATAATTTAATTGGCGTGCGCGAGCTCTAGTAATTGGTCCAGTATGTATAGAAGCAGGGGCTGTGGGTGTAACAATGGTATTGATGTCCTCATCATCCTCCCCTTCTTGAAATGAAGTCGTCCTCGACGGAAGCTCATCTTCCTCACCCAAATAAGGCTTCAGATCTGCAATGTTAAAAGTGGGACTAACCCCAAAATCTGCAGGCAGCTCAAGTTTATATGCATTATCATTTATTTTCTCTAACACCTTAAAAGGACCATCAGCACGTGGCATTAGCTTTGATTTGCGCAAATCAGGAAATCTATCCTTACTCAAATGTAACCAAACAAGATCTCCAGGTGCAAACACAACATGTTTTCTACCCTTATCTCCAGCAAGTTTATATTTAGCATTCATACGCTCAATGTTCTCCTTAGTTAACTCATGCATTTTTAAGATCAATTCAGCACGTTGTTTAGCATCAAAATTAACCTTCTCCGAAGATGGAAGAGGCAACAAATCAATTGGTGCACGAGGAAGGAAACCATACACAATTTCAAAAGGACACATCTTAGTAGTAGAATGCAATGAACGATTATAAGCAAATTCAATATGAGGCAAGCATTCTTCCCACATTTTCTTGTTATTCTTCAAAACAGCCCTAAGCATAGTAGACAATGTTCTATTGACTACTTCAGTTTGTCCATCAGTTTGGGGGTGACATGTAGTACTAAAAAGCAGTTTAGTCCCCAACTTAGCCCATAAACATCTCCAAAAGTGGCTAAGAAATTTAGTATCACGATCTGAACAATAGTATTTGGCACACCATGCAAGCGTATAATTTCACGAAAGAACAAATCAGCAACATTAACAGCATCATCGCTTTTATGACATGGTATAAAGTGTGCCATTTTCGAGAACCTATCCACGACAACAAATATGCTATCCCTCCCCTTCTTTGTTCGAGGTAAACCTAAAACAAAGTCCATAGATATATCCTCCCAAGGAACACTAGGTACAGGCAAAGGCATATATAAACCATGAGGATTGAGTCGTGACTTAGCTTTTTGACATGTAGTGCAGCGAGCAACAAAACGCTCAACATCCCGTCTCATCTTTGGCCAAAAGAAATGTGTAGCAAGTATATCCTCCGTCTTCTTCACGCCAAAGTGTCCCATTAATCCTCCTCCATGCGCCTCCTGCAACAACAAAAGACGAACGGAGCTAGCTGGAATGCATAGCTTGTTAGCACGAAACACTAATCCATCGTTAACGACGAACTTGTTCCATGTTCTCCCTTCCTTACAATTCTGCAATACATCTTTAAATTCAGCATCATGCACATATTGACCTTTGATGGTCTCCAAACCAAATATTTTAAAGTCAAGTTGTGAAAGCATAGTATAACGACGAGACAATGCATCAGCAATAACATTTTCTTTACCCTTCTTGTGTTTAATGACATAAGGGAAAGTCTCAATAAATTCAACCCATTTAGCATGTCTACGGTTCAGTTTTGCTTGACTTTTAATGTGTTTCAAAGATTCATGATCAGAATGTATAACAAATTCTTTGGGCCATAAATAATGTTGCCATGTTTCTAAGGTCCGAACAAGAGCATATAATTCTTTATCATAAGTAGAATAGTTCAGACTAGGCCCACTCAATTTTTCAGAAAAGTATGCAACAGGTTTGCCATCTTGTAATAAAACACCTCCTAATCCAATTCCACTAGCATCACATTCAAGCTCAAAAGTCTTATTAAAATCAGGAAGTTGGAGTAAAGGAGCATGTGTCAACTTATCTTTCAACACCGTGAAGGCTTCTTCCTTTGAGGTACCCCAAACAAAAGGCACATCCTTCTTTGTAAGCTCATTGGGAGGTGCAGCAATGGTGCTGAAATCTCTCACAAAACGCCTATAGAAACCAGCGAGTCCAAGAAAACTCCTCACTTGAGTGACCGTTTTGGGCTGTGGCCAACTCTCAATAGCTTCAATCTTGGCTTTATCAACTTCAATTCCCTGTGGAGTAACAACATAGCCAAGAAAAAATACTCGGTCGGTGCAAAAGGTGCACTTCCCAAGGTTACCAAACAAACGTGCATCACGTAAAGCAATAAAAATAGCACGTAAATGTTCCAAATGTTCCTCCAAAGATCTGCTATAAATCAGTATATCATCAAAATAGACTACCACAAATCGTCCAATGAAAGCACGTAAAACTTCGTTCATTAATCTCATGAAAGTACTAGGTGCATTAGTTAACCCAAAAGGCATGACTAACCACTCATATAATCCAAACTTTGTTTTAAATGCTGTTTTCCATTCATCCCCCAATTTCATACGAATTTGATGGTATCCACTACGCAAATCAACTTTGGAGAATATTGTAGAGCCACTCAATTCATCAAGCATATCATCTAGTCTAGGAATAGGATGACGATAACGAATAGTAATATTATTAATGCCTCTACAATCAACACACATACGCGATGTACCATCCTTTTTCGGCACTAGAATAATAGGAACAGCACAAGGACTAAGGGATTCGCGTATATAACCTTTGTCGAGCAACTCCTGTACTTGACGCATAATCTCCTTCGTGTCCTCTGGATTGGTACGGTATGGCGCACGGTTTGGCAACGAAGCACCGGGAATTAAGTCAATCTGATGCTCAATCCCGCGAATAGGTGGTAATCCCGGTGGCACGTCTTGTGGAAAGACGTCAGCGAACTCCTGCAAAATGTTAGTGACCGCAGGAGGCAAAGAGGAAGGCACGTCCTCGAATGAAAATAACGCCTCTTTGCACACAAAAGCATAGCAAACAGAATTGCTGAAATCTAGATCATCAATATCAGATTTGGTGGCAAGTAAGCATGCACTTTTCAATTTAATTTCAGAAGCAACACTAGATGGTTTATTATTAGGCTTCATTTGTTGCTCAAATTCTTTTGCCACAATCTGATTTTCACTCTTATTTTTCTCCTGTTTTGCTTTACTAGCTCTATTAATATCATCTTTCAAAATAGAATCAGGAGTCATAGGAAGCAAAGTAATATGTTTATCCTTATGAACAAGAGTATACTGATTGTTTCTACCATGGTGTACAGAATTTTTATCAAATTGCCATGGTCTACCAAGTAATAATGAACATGCTTGCATGGGTACCACATCAAATATCAACATATTCAGCATATGTAGAGATACTAAAATGCACACGAACAGTACGTGTTACCTTAACCTTGCCGCTGTTGTTGAACCATTGGATATAGTAAGGATGTGGATGTGGTCTTGTGGTGAGAGATAGCTTCTCCACCATCTCCATGCTAGCCAAGTTGTTGCAGCTCCCTCCATCTATGATGATGCGAACAGAACGTTCCTTCACAACTCCCTTTGTATGGAACAAATTATGCCTCTGATTTTGCTCAGCTTGTGTGACCTGCACACTCAAAACACGTTGAGCAACTAAACATTCATACCTGTCAGCGTCTTCAGGAGCCATGTATTGCGTCTCATGATCAGAATCATCTCCACCGTGTTCTTCACTTGTAATAAGAGCCAAAGTCTCCTCATCATAGTCACTAGCGGACTCATCCCACCATCCTCAGTAGCAATCATAACACGCGGAGATTGGCATTCTCTCGCATAATGACCTCTTCCCTTACAACGACGACAAATAATATCATGTGTGTGCCCTGTTGATGCCATAGATGAAGAAGAGCTTTGGGCAGGCCCAGAAGGTGTACTCTTGGCAGATGGTGGTGGTGGTGCCTGTTTTCTTGTATCTCGGTTGGAATTGGCGGCTGAAGTCAGTGGTGCCGCAGTAGGACGTGTGGGAGTAGAGGAGGCACGCGGTGTCCATGATGAAGATCGACCTGCAGAAAAATTAGTTCGCGCCAATGCCTGTCGATCCTGCACTTCACGTTCAGCTTTACAAGCAAGATGGAATAAACGAGTGATATTATTATACTCCTTATACTCTAGAATGGTCTGAATCTCTCTATTTAATCCACCCATGAAACGTGCAAGCATAGCTTCATTCTCCTCAACAATACCACATCTAATCATGCCAGTTTGTAATTCCTGATAATATTCTTCTACAGAATTTTTTCCTTGTTTTAAGCGCTGCAATTTTTGAAGTAATTCACGTTGATAATATGGTGGAACCCAACGAGTACGCATAGCAGTTTTCAAAGCAGCCCACGTAGCTGGAATAGGATATAATCTACAATGTTCAGACCACCATACACATGCAAAACTAGTGAAAGCACAAACAGCAGCAGCAACACGTCGTTCCTCGGGATATTGTAAACATGTAAAACGTTGTTCAGTTTCTAACTCCCAAGTAAGATATATATCAGGAACATATCTACCCTCGAATGGTGGAATATTCAATTTTAATTTAGGAAGATGGTCATGATCTCGTACCTGAAGTGGTGGTGCAGACCTACCATTGCGATTATTTGCATGTGGACGACCTGGTGCTGGTGGTTGCACGTAGTAATGATTTTGATCAACCTCATCCTCATAATCGCCCGCGTAATCATCCTCCTCCTCGGCACCAGCAGCAGTAGGAGCAGGAGCCAAAGAAGCATGAACAGTAGGTGCAGCAGCACCAGAAGTTTGGCCATCCTCAAGAGGAACACGCTTCGCTCGTCTGAACTGATTTGGAAGGGGGCGTTGTTGTCGTTGCAGAGGTGCGACAGGTGCAGCTGGTGGTAGTTGGGGAAGACGCGTGAGCAATTCATTAAACTTGTTATCCAGCTTTGTCTCGAACGACTTCTCCATGCCATCTATCTTCTCCATGGCCTCTTCAAATCTGTTTAGCACATCTCCCACCTGGCCACTCATCATTTGCTAAAATTTATCATGCAACTCCTTGTTCGTCATGTTCTCCCAGTCAATCTCGTCGGCTTGTGATCCTGCCATGGTTAGCAGCAATAGAAACACACAAGAATATGATCCTACAGACTACTAGAAAGTGGTGGTGGTGTGGTGTGGTGTCACAAATCCGTCAAGCAAATCTCAAATTCTTACCAGTTCTTACCCAGCAGCAGGTGGTGATCGGCAACCTTTGTAGTCAAAACTCTCAGAGCTTGGACAGAGCGATTGCCAGGTGGTGTCAAACGCACGATGTAGATGTATGTGGAGCTGGGAAGGCTTATGATATGGTAGCAAAAAGGGTCAGCAATAATCAATTCAGAGATGCAATGTTGAATAAACTCTCAACGACGGTACTGTGCTGGTCCTAGGCTAGACCGTGCTAGAGACGCGAGCCTAGAACACTAACAAAAATCACGGCGCTGCACGTAAACAAGGGAGGAGCACACTCTGAATTTTTTTTCTTTTTTTTTTGCACTTTTTTTTTCCTCTTTTTTTTTGAAACTGGAACTATTTTTCTTCTGCGGGTAGCACGAAAATTGGGGAATCCGACTTGTTCACGACTCGTAGTATCGCGTGATCTGGAACTCTAAAATAAAGGAATAAATACTGGACTCGGACTAGGACTGGTGGCAGAGATGAATCTGGTGGAACTCGGACTGGTGATGGTATATGACGGTAGTATATGTGGGCTCGGATTGGTGGTGGTATATGGACTCGGATCGGTGGTGGTATATGGACTCGGATCGGTGGTGGTATATGGACTCAGAGAAATAGCAGATAAGCTGTGGTGGTATATGGTAGGGGCGATGATGATGGTGCGGCGGCGGCGTGACAACTTGTGAACAGAACTCGAAACTCTAAAGAACTAGACGCTAAGACCAGCAACTTGACACGACGATGCAACCGCAAATTCAACAAAGCCAAAACCCTAAAAAGATTATGCAAAGGCTCAGATTGGTTCGGATATGATGAACTAACCCTAAATTTTTTTTTTGGCTTTTTCCTGGACTGTAGGTATGAAGAACAGACTCGATCTAAACTACGAAAAACTGTAAATCTCACCGAGCAACCTGGGAATCTGATACCACTTGATAGAGGCGAGGGTGTCCCGATCTTTCGATGAGATGATAGCTATCGTTTTTGGTGGAGTAGACTTTGACGATCCGACTACGAACGTGCGAGGACGTCGCGCCTTAGCAATCGCTAAACCAACTCCGAGAGGTTATTGACCACGCCGGAGCACAATCAACCTGACCACGAGGGTCTATCTCCTGCAAGCAAACGAAGAACAAGCAAGAAACTAAGATTTGTAATCTGGATATTGCGAATATAAGATGAAAGCTTATTGATCAAGGTGGGGTTCTGTGACGTCTTGGTCTGGTCGTTGAACACAAACTAAGTACGCGAAGTTGCAGCTATGGCGAACTTTTAATCTAAACAAAACCCAAAGTCTAAACGGTGCCCTAAGGGCTGTATATATGGAGGAAGAGGAGGGGATTTCGTGGCCCTTGAAGGAGGGGTCCGAAACCAACCCTATCTCTTGTTTCCCCACACATACGGACTCTAAAAACAGCCTATACTCAAGTATTTCGAAATTACATGGGCCTGGCCCAATAATAAGGTGACGCAGCACCTATAATAGCCTCTGGACGAAATTTATGAAGTGACATCTTGTATATTTCGTCCAAGGCTTCCTGCACTCATTATGGTGGCTTCAAAGTCCTGAAATCATCACTTGTAACTCCGTTCTTGTTCCCCTTGTGCATGCCATCATCTCCATGCTTGAACTTGCTCCAAGGTTCCTCTTTCTTGTCCAAGCTAGGCCCTTCATTTGTAAGCAAAACAAATGTATCCACTTTAGGCAGCATCATATTCTCATGAACTTTAGAATCATTACCAAGAAACGAAAGTACCTGATATTTTAATTGACGTGCGCGAGCTCTAGTAATTGGTCCAGTATGTATAGAAGCAGGGGCTGTGGGTGTAACAATGGTATTGATGTCCTCATCATCCTCCCCTTCTTGAAATGAAGTCGTCCTCGACGGAAGCTCATCTTCCTCACCCAAATAAGGCTTCAGATCTGCAATGTTAAAAGTGGGACTAACCCCAAAATCTGCAGGCAGCTCAAGTTTATATGCATTATCATTTATTTTCTCTAACACCTTAAAAGGACCATCAGCACGTGGCATTAGCTTTGATTTGCGCAAATCAGGAAATCTATCCTTACGCAAATGTAACCAAACAAGATCTCCAGGTGCAAACACAACATGTTTACTACCCTTATCTCCAGCAAGTTTATATTTAGCATTCATACGCTCAATGTTCTCCTTAGTTAACTCATGCATTTTTAAGATCAATTCAGCACGTTGTTTAGCATCAAAATTAACCTTCTCCGAAGATGGAAGAGGCAACAAATCAATTGGTGCACGAGGAAGGAAACCATACACAATTTCAAAAGGACACATCTTAGTAGTAGAATGCAATGAACGATTATAAGCAAATTCAATATGAGGCAAGCATTCTTCCCACATTTTCTTGTTATTCTTCAAAACAGCCCTAAGCATAGTAGACAATGTTCTATTGACTACTTCAGTTTGTCCATCAGTTTGGGGGTGACATGTAGTACTAAAAAGCAGTTTAGTCCCCAACTTAGCCCATAAACATCTCCAAAAGTGGCTAAGAAATTTAGTATCACGATCTGAAACAATAGTATTTGGCACACCATGCAAGCGTATAATTTCACGAAAGAACAAATCACCAACATTAACAGCATCATCGCTTTTATGACATGGTATAAAGTGTGCCATTTTCGAGAACCTATCCACGACAACAAATATGCTATCCCTCCCCTTCTTTGTTCGAGGTAAACCTAAAACAAAGTCCATAGATATATCCTCCCAAGGAACACTAGGTACAGGCAAAGGCATATATAAACCATGAGGATTGAGTCGTGACTTAGCTTTTTGACATGTAGTGCAGCGAGCAACAAAACGCTCAACATCCCGTCTCATCTTTGGCCAAAAGAAATGTGTAGCAAGTATATCCTCCGTCTTCTTCACGCCACAGTGTCCCATTAATCCTCCTCCATGCGCCTCCTGCAACAACAAAAGACGAACGGAGCTAGCTGGAATGCATAGCTTGTTAGCACGAAACACAAATCCATCGTTAACGACGAACTTGTTCCATGTTCTCCCTTCCTTACAATTCTGCAATACATCTTTAAATTCAGCATCATGCACATATTGATCTTTGATGGTCTCCAAACCAAATATTTTAAAGTCAAGTTGTGAAAGCATAGTATAACGACGAGACAAAGCATCAGCAATAACATTTTCTTTACCCTTCTTGTGTTTAATGACATAAGGGAAAGTCTCAATAAATTCAACCCATTTAGCATGTCTACGGTTCAGTTTTGCTTGACTTTTAATGTGTTTCAAAGATTCATGATCAGAATGTATAACAAATTCTTTGGGCCATAAATAATGTTGCCATGTTTCTAAGGTCCGAACAAGAGCATATAATTCTTTATCATAAGTAGAATAGTTCAGACTAGGCCCACTCAATTTTTCAGAAAAGTATGCAACAGGTTTGCCATCTTGTAATAAAACACCTCCTAATCCAATTCCACTAGCATCACATTCAAGCTCAAAAGTCTTATTAAAATCAGGAAGTTGGAGTAAAGGAGCATGTGTCAACTTATCTTTCAATACCGTGAAGGCTTCTTCTGTGAGGTACCCCAAACAAAAGGCACATCCTTCTTTGTAAGCTCATTGAGAGGTGCAGCAATGGTGCTGAAATCTCTCACAAAACGCCTATAGAAACCAGCGAGTCCAAGAAAACTCCTCACTTGAGTGACCGTTTTGGGCTGTGGCCAACTCTCAATAGCTTCAATCTTGGCTTTATCAACTTCAATTCCCTGTGGAGCAACAACATAGCCAAGAAAAGATACTCGGTCGGTGCAAAAGGTGCACTTCCCAAGGTTACCAAACAAACGTGCATCACGTAAAGCAATAAAAACAGCACGTAAATGTTCCAAATGTTCCTCCAAAGATCTGCTATAAATCAGTATATCATCAAAATAGACTACCACAAATCGTCCAATGAAAGCACGTAAAACTTCGTTCATTAATCTCATGAAAGTACTAGGTGCATTAGTTAACCCAAAAGGCATGACTAACCACTCATATAATCCAAACTTTGTTTTAAATGCTGTTTTCCATTCATCCCCCAATTTCATACGAATTTGATGGTATCCACTACGCAAATCAACTTTGGAGAAAATTGTAGAGCCACTCAATTCATCAAGCATATCATCTAGTCTAGGAATAGGATGACGATAACGAATAGTAATATTATTATTGCCTCTACAATCAACACACATACGCGACGTACCATCCTTTTTTGGCACTAGTATAATAGGAACAGCACAAGGACTAAGAGATTCGCGTATATAACCTTTGTCGAGCAGCTCCTGTACTTGACGCATAATCTCCTTCGTCTCCTCTGGATTGGTACGGTATGGCGCACGGTTTGGCAACGAAGCACCGGGAATTAAGTCAATCTGATGCTCAATCCCGCGAATAGGTGGTAATCCCGGTGGCACGTCTTGTGGAAAGACGTCAGCGAACTCCTGCAAAATGTTAGTGACAGCAGGAGGCAAAGAGGAAGTGATAGAGGCGGGGTGTCCCGATCTTTCGATGAGATGATAACTATCGATTTGGTGGAGACGACTTTGACGATCCGACTACAAACGTGCACGACGTTGCGCCTTAGCAATCGCTAAACCAATCTCCTGAGGTTACTGACGATGCTGGAAGCACGATCAGCCTGACCACGAAGGTCTATTCCTGCACGCAATCGAAGAACAAGCAAGAATATGATAATGCAATCTGAATATTGCGAATATAGATGAAGTATTGATAATGGTGGGGATCCGGAAGCGGTCTTGGTCTGGTCGTTGGACACAAACGAAGTACACGAAGTTGCAATGGCTAACTTTTAACTAAACAAATCCCAAGGAAAAAGCTACTAGATGGATCTACTTATATAGGAGTAAGGGGTGGCGGCCAAGGAGGTGGGAGGACGTCCCAAGGCAGCCTAAAACTAACCCTAGGTCGTACAAGGCTCATGGGCCCAAGTGGAGGTGATGCAACACCTTTGGACTTGTAGTTTGACTCGGATTCTGCTGCAGCGTCAGATTGTTTCGTCAATAACTCATAGCTCCAGATGAATTTTAAGGTGAATCCAATTGGGTTGGAAAGAGCACGAAATCTACTTTCCAACAAAAAAAGAATCATCCAATTCGGAGTCCGTATGAAAAAGTTCTTGGCGTTTTGAGTCAGGTATGTCTGTGCAGTCCGAATCTGAATCCAGAACGTGAGAGACTTGGACTCTATCTTCTCTTGGCCCAAAAGTGACGTGAGAGGACTTTTTGAACAGCACCTAAACTTCTCGTTTTCCCTTATCTTCATATGTGAATTGTACAAATGTCCCATACACCTGCAATTAGACATGGCACAAAAGTTTGTGAAGTATTTTTGTCCTGGATGACACAATTAAATTATTGCATAGTTTGCATTAGAAATCACCTCACAAATATACATGTATGCAATATTTTTGGTCGTATCCAAGGTATTCATGTCCTCATCAAGACTTTGACGATCCGACTACGAACGTGCGAGGACGTCGCGCCTTAGCAATCGCTAAACCAACTCCGAGAGGTTATTGACCACGCCGGAGCACAATCAACCTGACCACGAGGGTCTATCTCCTGCAAGCAAACGAAGAACAAGCAAGAAACTAAGATTTGCAATCTGGATATTGCGAATATAAGATGAAAGCTTTATTGATCAAGGTGGGGTTCTGTGACGTCTTGGTCTGGTCGTTGAACACAAACGAAGTACGCGAAGTTGCAGCTATGGCGAACTTTTAATCTAAACAAAACCCAAAGTCTAAACGGTGCCCTAAGGGCTGTATATATGGAGGAAGAGGAGGGGATTTCGTGGCCCTTGAAGGAGGGGTCCGAAACCAACCCTATCTCTTGTTTCCCCACACATACGGACTCTAAAAACAGCCTATACTCAAGTATTTCGAAATTACATGGGCCTGGCCCAATAATAAGGTGACGCAGCACCTATAATAGCCTCTGGACGAAATTTATGAAGTGACATCTTGTATATTTCGTCCAAGGCTTCCTGCACTCATTATGGTGGCTTCAAAGTCCTGAAATCATCACTTGTAACTCCGTTCTTGTTCCCCTTGTGCATGCCATCATCTCCATGCTTGAACTTGCTCAAGGTTCCTCTTTCTTGTCCAAGCTAGGCCCTTCATTTGTAAGCAAAACAAATGTATCCAATTTAGGCAGCATCATATTCTCATGAACTTTAGAATCATTACCAAGAAACGAAAGTACCTGATATTTTAATTGACGTGCGCGAGCTCTAGTAATTGGTCCAGTATGTATAGAAGCAGGGGCTGTGGGTGTAACAATGGTATTGATGTCCTCATCATCCTCCCCTTCTTGAAATGAAGTCGTCCTCGACGGAAGCTCATCTTCCTCACCCAAATAAGGCTTCAGATCTGCAATGTTAAAAGTGGGACTAACCCCAAAATCTGCAGGCAGCTCAAGTTTATATGCATTATCATTTATTTTCTCTAACACCTTAAAAGGACCATCAGCACGTGGCAATAGCTTTGATTTGCGCAAATCAGGAAATCTATCCTTACGCAAATGTAACCAAACAAGATCTCCAGGTGCAAACACAACATGTTTTCTACCCTTATCTCCAGCAAGTTTATATTTAGCATTCATACGCTCAATGTTCTCCTTAGTTAACTCATGCATTTTTAAGATCAATTCAGCATGTTGTTTAGCATCAAAATTAACCTTCTCCGAAGATGGAAGAGGCAACAAATCAATTGGTGCACGAGGAAGGAAACCATACACAATTTCAAAAGGACACATCTTAGTAGTAGAATGCAATGAACGATTATAAGCAAATTCAATATGAGGCAAGCATTCTTCCCACATTTTCTTGTTATTCTTCAAAACAGCCCTAAGCATAGTAGACAATGTTCTATTGACTACTTCAGTTTGTCCATCAGTTTGGGGGATGAATGGAAAACAGCATTTAAAACAAAGTTTGGATTATATGAGTGGTTAGTCATGCCTTTTGGGTTAACTAATGCACCTAGTACTTTCATGAGATTAATGAACGAAGTTTTACGTGCTTTCATTGGACGATTTGTGGTAGTCTATTTTGATGATATACTGATTTATAGCAGATCTTTGGAGGAACATTTGGAACATTTACGTGCTGTTTTTATTGCTTTACGTGATGCACGTTTGTTTGGTAACCTTGGGAAGTGCACCTTTTGCACCGACCGAGTATCTTTTCTTGGCTATGTTGTTGCTCCACAGGGAATTGAAGTTGATAAAGCCAAGATTGAAGCTATTGAGAGTTGGCCACAGCCCAAAACGGTCACTCAAGTGAGGAGTTTTCTTGGACTCGCTGGTTTCTATAGGTGTTTTGTGAGAGATTTCAGCACCATTGCTGCACCTCTCAATGAGCTTACAAAGAAGGATGTGCCTTTTGTTTGGGGTACCTCACAGAAGAAGCCTTCACGGTATTGAAAGATAAGTTGACACATGCTCCTTTACTCCAACTTCCTGATTTTAATAAGACTTTTGAGCTTGAATGTGATGCTAGTGGAATTGGATTAGGAGGTGTTTTATTACAAGATGGCAAACCTGTTGCATACTTTTCTGAAAAATTGAGTGGGCCTAGTCTGAACTATTCTACTTATGATAAAGAATTATATGCTCTTGTTCGGACCTTAGAAACATGGCAACATTATTTATGGCCCAAAGAATTTGTTATACATTCTGATCATGAATCTTTGAAACACATTAAAAGTCAAGCAAAACTGAACCGTAGACATGCTAAATGGGTTGAATTTATTGAGACTTTCCCTTATGTCATTAAACACAAGAAGGGTAAAGAAAATGTTATTGCTGATGCTTTGTCTCGTCGTTATACTATGCTTTCACATCTACCCTCGAATGGTGGAATATTCAATTTTAATTTAGGAAGATGGTCATGATCTCGTACCTGAAGTGGTGGTGCAGGCCTACCATTGCCATTATTTGCATGTGGACGACCTGGTGCTGGTGGTTGCACGTAGTTATGATTTTGATCAACCTCATCCTCATAATCGCCCGCGTAATCATCCTCCTCCTCGGCACCAGCAGCAGCAGGAGCAGGAGCCAAAGAAGCATCAACAGTAGGTATAGCAGCACCAGAAGTTTGGCCATCCTCAAGAGGAACACGCTTCGCTCGTCCGAACTGATTTGGAAGGGGGCGTTGTTGTTGTCGTTGCAGAGGTGCGACAGGTGCAGCCGGTGGTGGTTGGGGAAGACGCGTGAGCAATTCATTAAACTTGTTATCCAGCTTTGTCTCGAACGACTTCTCCATGCCATCTATCTTCTCCATGGCCTCTTCAAATCTGTTTAGCACATCTCCCACCTGGCCACTCATCATTTGCTGAAATTTATCATGCAACTCCTTGTTCGTCATGTTCTCCCAGTCAATCTCGTCGGCTTGTGATCCTGCCATGGTTAGCAGCAATAGAAACACACAAGAATATGATCCTACAGACTACTAGAAATTGGTGGTGGTGTGGTGTGGTGTCACAAATCCGTCAAGCAAATCTCAAATTCTTACCAGTTCTTACCCAGCAGCAGGTGGTGATCGGCAACCTTTGTAGTCAAAACTCTCAGAGCTTGGACAGAGTGATTGCCAGGTGGTGTCAAACGCACGATGTAGATGTATGTGGAGCTGGGAAGGCTTATGATATGGTAGCAAAAAGGGTCAGCAATAATCAATTCAGAGATGCAATGTTGAATAAACTCTCAACGACGGTACTGTGCTGGTCCTAGGCTAGACCGTGCTAGAGACGCGAGCCTAGAACACTAACAAAAATCACGGCACTGCACGTAAACAAGGGAGGAGCACACTCTGAATTTTTTTCTTTTTTTTTTTGCACTTTTTTTTTCCTCTTTTTTTTTTTTTTTGCTCCGCAACAAATTTTTTTCGAAAAAGTCTACAAATGGTCTAAAAACTGCCCAGCCAGAATTTTTTTTTTGGAAACTGGAACTATTTTTCTTCTGCGGGTAGCGCGAAAATTGGGGAATCCGACTTGTTCACGACTCGTAGTATCGCGTGATCTGGAACTCTAAAATAAAGGAATAAATACTGGACTCGGACTAGGACTGGTGGCAGAGATGAATCTGGTGGAACTCGGACTGGTGATGGTATATGACGGTAGTATATGTGGGCTCGGATTGGTGGTGGTATATGGACTCGGATTGGTGGTGGTATATGGACTCGGATCGGTGGTGGTATATGGACTCAGAGAAATAGCAGATAAGCTGTGGTGGTATACGGTAGGGGCGATGATGATGGTGCGGCGGCGGCGTGACAACTTGTGAACAGAACTCGAAACTCTAAAGAACTAGACGCTAAGACCAGCAACTTGACACGACGATGCAACCGCAAATTCAACAAAGCAAAAACCCTAAAAAGATTATGCAAAGGCTCAGATTGGTTTGGATATGATGAACTAACCCTAAATTTTTTTTTTGGCTTTTTCCTGGACTGTAGGTATGAAGAACAGACTCGATCTAAACTACGAAAAACTGTAAATCTCACCGAGCAACCTGGGAATCTGATACCACTTGATAGAGGCGAGGGTGTCCCGATCTTTCGATGAGATGATATCTATCGTTTTTGGTGGAGTAGACTTTGACGATCCGACTACGAACGTGCGAGGACGTCGCGCCTTAGCAATCGCTAAACCAACTCCGAGAGGTTATTGACCACGCCGGAGCACAATCAACCTGACCCCGAGGGTCTATCTCCTGCAAGCAAACGAAGAACAAGCAAGAAACTAAGATTTGCAATCTGGATATTGCGAATATAAGATGAAAGCTTTATTGATCGAGGTGGGGTTCTGTGACGTCTTGGTCTGGTTGTTGAACACAAACGAAGTACGCGAAGTTGCAGCTATGGTGAACTTTTAATCTAAACAAAACCCAAAGTCTAAACGGTGCCCTAAGGGCTGTATATATGGAGGAAGAGGGGGGGATTTCGTGGCCCTTGAAGGAGGGGTCCGAAACCAACCCTATCTCTTGTTTCCCCACACATACGGACTCTAAAAATAGCCTATACTCAAGTATTTCGAAATTACATGGGCCTGGCCCAATAATAAGGTGACGCAGTACCTATAATAGCCTCTGGACGAAATTTATGAAGTGGCATCTTGTATATTTCGTCCAAGGCTTCCTGCACTCCTTATGGTGGCTTCAAAGTCCTGAAATCATCACTTGTAACTCCGTTCTTGTTCCCCTTGCGCATGCCATCATCTCCATGCTTGAACTTGCTCCAAGGTTCCTCTTTCTTGTCCAAGCTAGGCCCTTCATTTGTAAGCAAAACAAATGTATCCAATTTAGGCAGCATCATATTCTCATGAACTTTAGAATCATTACCAAGAAACGAAAGTACCTGATAATTTAATTGACGTGCGCGAGCTCTAGTAATTGGTCCAGTATGTATAGAAGCAGGGGCTGTGGGTGTAACAATGGTATTGATGTCCTCATCATCCTCCCCTTCTTGAAATGAAGTCGTCCTCGACGGAAGCTCATCTTCCTCACCCAAATAAGGCTTCAGATCTGCAATGTTAAAAGTGGGACTAACCCCAAAATCTGCAGGCAGCTCAAGTTTATATGCATTATCATTTATTTTCTCTAACACCTTAAAAGGACCATCAGCACGTGGCAATAGCTTTGATTTGCGCAAATCAGGAAATCTATCCTTACGCAAATGTAACCAAACAAGATCTCCAGGTGCAAACACAACATGTTTTCTACCCTTATCTCCAGCAAGTTTATATTTAGCATTCATACGCTCAATGTTCTCCTTAGTTAACTCATGCATTTTTAAGATCAATTCAGCATGTTGTTTAGCATCAAAATTAACCTTCTCCGAAGATGGAAGAGGCAACAAATCAATTGGTGCACGAGGAAGGAAACCATACACAATTTCAAAAGGACACATCTTAGTAGTAGAATGCAATGAACGATTATAAGCAAATTCAATATGAGGCAAGCATTCTTCCCACATTTTCTTGTTATTCTTCAAAACAGCCCTAAGCATAGTAGACAATGTTCTATTGACTACTTCAGTTTGTCCATCAGTTTGGGGGATGAATGGAAAACAGCATTTAAAACAAAGTTTGGATTATATGAGTGGTTAGTCATGCCTTTTGGGTTAACTAATGCACCTAGTACTTTCATGAGATTAATGAACGAAGTTTTACGTGCTTTCATTGGACGATTTGTGGTAGTCTATTTTGATGATATACTGATTTATAGCAGATCTTTGGAGGAACATTTGGAACATTTACGTGCTGTTTTTATTGCTTTACGTGATGCACGTTTGTTTGGTAACCTTGGGAAGTGCACCTTTTGCACCGACCGAGTATCTTTTCTTGGCTATGTTGTTACTCCACAGGGAATTGAAGTTGATAAAGCCAAGATTGAAGCTATTGAGAGTTGGCCACAGCCCAAAACGGTCACTCAAGTGAGGAGTTTTCTTGGACTCGCTGGTTCCTATAGGCGTTTTGTGAGAGATTTCAGCTCCATTGCTGCACCTCTCAATGAGCTTACAAAGAAGGATGTGCCTTTTGTTTGGGGTACCTCACAGGAAGAAGCCTTCACGGTATTGAAAGATAAGTTGACACATGCTCCTTTACTCCAACTTCCTGATTTTAATAAGACTTTTGAGCTTGAATGTGATGCTAGTGGAATTGGATTAGGAGGTGTTTTATTACAAGATGGCAAACCTGTTGCATACTTTTCTGAAAAATTGAGTGGGCCTAGTCTGAACTATTCTACTTATGATAAAGAATTATATGCTCTTGTTCGGACCTTAGAAACATGGCAACATTATTTATGGCCCAAAGAATTTGTTATACATTCTGATCATGAATCTTTGAAACACATTAAAAGTCAAGCAAAACTGAACCGTAGACATGCTAAATGGGTTGAATTTATTGAGACTTTCCCTTATGTCATTAAACACAAGAAGGGTAATGATAGAGGCGAGGGTGTCCCGATCTTTCGATGAGATGATAGCTATCGTTTTTGGTGGAGTAGACTTTGACGATCCGACTACGAACGTGCGAGGACGTCGCGCCTTAGCAATCGCTAAACCAACTCCGAGAGGTTATTGACCACGCCGGAGCACAATCAACCTGACCACGAGGGTCTATCTCCTGCAAGCAAACGAAGAACAAGCAAGAAACTAAGATTTGCAATCTGGATATTGCGAATATAAGATGAAAGCTTTATTGATCAAGGTGGGGTTCTGTGACGTCTTGGTCTGGTCGTTGAACACAAACGAAGTACGCGAAGTTGCAGCTATGGCGAACTTTTAATCTAAACAAAACCCAAAGTCTACACGGTGCCCTAAGGGCTGTATATATGGAGGAAGAGGAGGGGATTTCGTGGCCCTTGAAGGAGGGGTCCGAAACCAACCCTATCTCTTGTTTCCCCACACATACGGACTCTAAAAACAGCCTATACTCAAGTATTTCGAAATTACATGGGCCTGGCCCAATAATAAGGTGACGCAGCACCTATAATAGCCTCTGGACGAAATTTATGAAGTGACATCTTGTATATTTCGTCCAAGGCTTCCTGCACTCATTATGGTGGCTTCAAAGTCCTGAAATCATCACTTGTAACTCCGTTCTTGTTCCCCTTGTGCATGCCATCATCTCCATGCTTGAACTTGCTCCAAGGTTCCTCTTTCTTGTCCAAGCTAGGCCCTTCATTTGTAAGCAAAACAAATGTATCCAATTTAGGCAGCATCATATTCTCATGAACTTTAGAATCATTACCAAGAAACGAAAGTACCTGATATTTTAATTGACGTGCGCGAGCTCTAGTAATTGGTCCAGTATGTATAGAAGCAGGGGCTGTGGGTGTAACAATGGTATTGATGTCCTCATCAGGTCCAGTATGTATAGAAGCAGGGGTTGTGGGTGTAACAATGGTATTGATGTCCTCATCACCCCCTGACCATGAGCTTTCTAATTCCAAGGTCTACTACGATCCTGAGACCGGCAAGCAGTCCTTCATACTCAGCAGTGTTGTTTGCTACTTTCTCCCTGGGAAATGCATCTAAATTACATACTTGATGTGCTCTCTAGTGGGTGCGACAAGCAGCATTCTGGTACCAGCGCCTTGCAGCAAAAAAACCCATGAAAGTACATAATCCAATCTCGAGTTGTTTCATTGCCGATGAGAGAAGTCTCTTCAATTTCTTCGTCTGGCATTGGAGTCCATCCTGCAATGAACTCCGCCAAGGCCCTGCTGTGAATTGTTGAAATGCTTTCAAACTTGAGCTCAAAACTTGACAGTTCCAATGCCCACTCCACTATCTTGCCAGTTGCATGTAGATTTCTCAAAATCCTTTACATCAGGAAGCGAGTGACGACGGTAATATGATGTGCTTGGAAGTAGTGACGTGGCTTTCTTGAGGCCATGAGAAGATGAAAAAACAACTTTTGCATACCAGAATATCTTGATCTAGCCCCCTGGAGAAGAGAGCTGACAAAAGAGACTTGCACCATCTTCTTCTTCTGCACTACTTGTTGATCGGCTGTGTTTGCTTGTACTGTGTTTGTCTTGTCGGCACCTTGACTTGCCGGAGAAGATTTCGGCTTGTCGCTTAACTAGTGTGCATATGCTGCTCCTTCATTTTTGGCTTCCCTCTCAGCCACTAGTGCAACACTAACCACTTGATTTGTTGTCACCAAGTACAGTAGAAATGGCTCTTGTGGCCTTAGCGCAACCAGTGTTGGTGCAAAAGAGAGGTACTTCTTCAAATCTTACAGCGTGACCTCCGCCTCCGGAGTCCATTTCATTGGACCTGCCTTTTTCAAAAATTTGGAAAATGGCAAGGCGCGCTCAGCAGACTTGGAGATAAACCTGCTTAATGCAGCAATGCAGCCGGCAAGGCGGCGCACATCCTTGACGCGCTTCGGTGTTTCAATCTACTCAATTGCTTTGATCTTGTTAGGATTTTCTTCAATTCCACCTTGAGACACAAAGAACCCGAGAAGCTTGCTGCATGGAACGCCAAACACACACTTCTCAGGGTTGAGCTTCAGATTGATCTTGCACAAATTTGCAAATGTCTCTTCTAGATCTTGTATAAGTATTGCCTTGTCCTTGGTTTTGACCACTATATCATCCATGTATGCTTCCACATTCATGTGCAGTTGGGGCTCAAAACCAATCTAAACAGCTCTTGCAAATGTAGAACCAGCATTCTACAAACCGAAAGGCATACGTATAAAGCAATACGTGCCACATGGAGTGATGAATGATGTTTTCTCCTCATCTTCCTTGGACATGAAAATCTGGTGCTATCCAGAGTAGGCGGCAAGAAAGGACAATAAGTCACAGCCGACAGTGGAGTCAACAATCTGGTCGATGCGCGGCAAGGGAAAAGGATCCTTTGGACAAGCTTTATTGATATAAGTGTAGTCAATACAAAGTCTCCATTTTCCATTTGCTTTGCACACTATGACTGGATTGGTCAACCAAGTTGGGTGGAGCACTCCTCCGACCAAGCCTACCGCTTCTAACTTCTTGATTTCCTCGGCGATAAATTGTTGTCATTCCAAAGCTTGCTTCCTGACCTTCTGCTTGACGGGCCTCGCATGAGGACAGACAGCAAGGTGGTGCTCAATTACCTCCCTCGGAACACCGGGGATGTCAGATGGTTCCCATGCAAACACATCGACATTCGCCCGTAGGAAGGCAAGGGGCGTGCTTTCCTATTTATCAGCAAAGGGTGGCACTTATGGTGAAAGTGCCTCCCGTGTCCTCCTCCTTGGCGGACACCTTCTTGGTTGCTAGTGGAGCTGCTTTGGTCTTCTTGCTCTTGCCGGCAGAGATCTCAGGCATGTCCTCAACGGGAGCGCAGTACTCCGAAGAGGTGCACTTGCCGGATTCCTTGTCAGTGATCTTGCCAGTATTCTTCCTCTTCTTCCCACCGGGAGCTTTATCGGCAGGAGTAGGTTCCTTGGTGGTAGATGCTGCAACTGCTTCCCGGTAGAGTTGATCAGTGCAAATGAGCGCGTCTTTCTTGTCTGAGTTGATGGTGATGACGCTCATTGGCCCTAGCATCTTCAACGTGTGGTAAGCATAATGTGATGCTGCCATGAATTTTGTCAGTGTCGGGCGGCCAAGGATCCCATTGTATGGCAATGGAATCTTGATGACATTGAAGCCAATCTTCTCTGTCCTATAGTTCACCTCACTGCCGAATGTTACCGGCAGTGTGATCTTTCCCTTCGGCTGACTTCTTCCTAGATTGATCCCCTGAAAAGTGCCTGTCTTCTTGAGATTCGTCAGAAATCTGCAGCCTCTTGATCACATCTGGTGAGATCAAGTTCAAGCCAGCCCCATCGTCAACCAACAACTTTGTTACTTTGAGGTTGCATATTTTTGGTGAAACCAACAACGGCAAGCACCCGACCGCAGTTGTGCGATCAAGGTGGTCCTCGGCGTCAAAGATGATGGATGTGTTGGACCATTTGAGTGGCTTCTGGGCGTCAACTGTTGGTTCCGCTGCATTGACCTCACACACCCACTGCTTGAGTTGGTGGTGGGAGGAGTGCAAAGATGCACCTCCGTTAATTCACATGGCTTCTGTGGCTTTCTGGAACTCATGCTCACTGGACTCGTCATCGTCCTCTTCGTCCTCCTCCTCATCATCTCCCTCTTTCTTGTCGCGGCCTCTAGCAGGTTTCTCCTTCTGCTTCTTGGCCTTGCCGCGACAACCTCCTCGGCCACCATGCTTCTTGCTGGACCCTCCAGTACCATCCTGGGCCTTCTCCTTGTCTCGCTTCTTGTACTCAGCCTTCTGCTTCTCGGCAAGCTGCTTGAATTGTCGGCAGTCCTGGAGGTCATGGCCCTTGGTACGGTGGATCTTGCAATATTGCTTGCCAGAGCCCTCTGTCTTGTCGGATGCCGCCAAGGCATGACATGAGGCACACCCGGCAACCTCCTTGCTGGGGCTCTCAGTCTTGGCCTTCTTGGCGGTGTCAACGTTGTTGGATCCCTCAATGGCTAGCACTGTCTTGCCTTTGCGCTTCCTGTTGCACTTACGACCCTTCTTTGGGGTGGTGGTGGCGTCATCATCTTCGGAGTCGACCTCCGTGCCAGCATCCTCCCCAGGAAGTCTCCTCACCTCTTCAGCATGTGCGCACTTGTCGTCTAGAGCGTAAAGCTCGGCGACGTCCTTCGCCTTGTTCATTGCGAGTTCTTCCCGCATCTTGCGATTATGGACATTCGTGTGGAATGTAGTAATCACAGCGGTAGGGTGAACATCAAGGATGTTGTGGTGGACATGGTTGAATCTCTAAATGTACTTGCGGAGGGATTCGCCCTCTCTTTGTGGGATCACATGCAAGTCACTGGGCTGACCGGGGACCTTGTGGCCCCCAGTAAAAGCACCAACGAACTCGTGACATAGATTATACTACAAAGAGATGGAATCTTGCGAAAGTTCATCAACCACGACCTGATGTTGGGCTTGAGCACCAACGGGAAGTAGTTGGCCAGGATCTTTTCATCATGTCCCCCGGCAGCCTGCACCGCGATGGTGTATATGTTGAAGAACTCTGACGGGTGAGTCTTGCCGTCATATTTTTCCGGCACTTCCAGTTTGAAGTTTCACGAGTTGGGCCACTGGACTTGCTGTAGCTCATGATTAAATGCTGGGCAGCCCACCTCATAAGGTAGGCCGCCAGGGTACCCTGCCGTAGGCTCATCTATGATGGGCTCGGGCGTCTATCAGACTGACAGTGCGCTTCCCGTCGCCGCTCGATGGTGGTACAGTGTCTTCTCTGCGCCATTCTTAAAGGACTTGGCGTTGATCGCGGTGAGCTCACGGATCGGATGACACAATAGATACATCATCACGGGTGTCGAAGCGCTGGCTCTGCTGTTGTTGTTGTTGTCATGGAGGGGACTGCATCATGGTTGCACCGCCTCCAGTCCTCTCGCCGGTAGCACGCACCGACGCGGTGGGGTGCTGCTGCAAGGGCTCCACCTGCTGCGGCTTGTCATTGTTGGTGAAGCTGAGGAGGCCCTGAATAGCATCTCTCCACGCCTCCATCTTGTCCACCGCAAGAGGAAAATCTAGAAGCAGTTGTGTCCGTGCCAAAGCTTCTGCCGGCATGGATGACATGGAACGATGCAAAGAACGAGAGGTGTTCTTACTTCAGACAGAGCTAGAAGGAGCTACACCTTAATCTTGCAACCGTAGCCCACCTTCGCCGGCATGCTGGCGTGCATGATGGCCCTGTACATCCTGAGAATGATGAATAGGGGCTTTGTCGTGGGGACGCCCGGAGCCGCCGACGCCATGGCGCTGCTCGTCACGCACGACCTGAGATGGTCGCGGGGTGCGCGCCAGCGTGGGTGTCTTGGATGGTGCCATGCCGTCCTTGGAGTTTGCCATGCCACCTGCAGGTAGCACGGCTCTGTCCTTGAACCTGGTGGTGTGCGGGTTGTTGCTGTTGTTACGGTTCCTGACAATGCCGCTCGCCTGGCTCTGGTCACTAGAACATCGCGGATTCTGCTTGCTGTCTGCGCCTCCTCTGCCGCCACCTGCATCATTGCCTATCTGCGTGGGCGTTGGTAGCTTGGACATAGATGGACCGGACGCCATGGCGCCCTTCTTCTTGGGAGCCATGGCGATGAAGAGGATGAAGCTGACGCGTTGACTGCTAAATCAGGTTCACGTACATGATCCCCCTGCCTGGCGCGCCAAAGATGTCGTGCGTACGACGATCTATGGGACCGGCATAGGCCCCTTTGCAGTTCAATTGGGGAGATCAACATGCACAAAGAGCAGATCAAGCAATCAAAACGGTGCCTTACCTAGGCTCGGACTGCTGTGAAGCGTAAAACCCTACTCCTGCTTTGTTGTATTATGTGTATGAAGTTCAAGTACAAGGAGCGCAACTTGCCGGCAAGGTTGCGCGGGAAGTGCAGCTACGCGTGTAAATGAGCAAAGTTACGACCTTTGTAAAGGTAGCCATGGGCCTCCTTTTATAGGGAAAGGGGTCACCACAGTGGCAAAATGGTCTTTACATAAGGTAAATAGTGGCTACAGTGCCAATACCTAACTCTAACGGGTTAGGATAAATGCATTAAATGCGCTATGAGGTGTCACGCTGGTGAAGCTCTACGTCAATTGTCTCTCCTTCTGTGTCGTTCGCCTAGCTACCTTGTATTTCCTTGACACGCTCTAGGGACGGGTGTCATTAAACTTGTGTCTTCAGCGGCGAGCTGACACGTGCCCAGACAAGACAACCTAACTACCTGCCCGCTCGACACCTGCTTGACAAGTGACAAACTGGTCGCTGAGGTGGACCGGTGGCAAGGTAGTGGGATCTTGCCGGCCACGGAGCTTGTCGGGTGCTCACTTGCTTGCCGGCAACTCCAGCCTTGATCTTGTGTGCTCTCCTTAGTACTTTCCGATCACTTGCTTAGAAGTCTTCTTTGTAGTTCAACTAGTCTTGTGCTTATTCTTAGGTGCCCTCCGAAAGCCCTGTTGTCTGGAAGGCTGCTACTGTTGTCGGCCCAGTGGGAACCAGGGTACCACGGGCCACCTGCCTACGGCCCAGGAAGCGGCCGCTTGGCCCAACTCATAAGGCAGCCCACCTACAGCTGCCGTGAAGCTAGCGTCCTCGCGAGGGCCCTGCCCCGCGAGGGGCTTCCCGGCGAAGGACTTCCCCGGATCCACCATCCCTCCAGGCAGCCTCGTGAGGCCCCCCTCGCGAGGCGCCCTCTCACGAGGCCTCCCGAGTGAGCCAGGTGGGGCAGGTGCCGCCCATCACATGGGTAACGTCGATAAAGCGGGCGCCATCCTGCGCAGCCGCGATAGTTTCCCCTTTGGTGCTAAGGAAGCAGTTGTGCTGACCTGCCCCCAAAGCAAGTCCCAAGGGTTTCCCCTTTGGTGATGGAAGACCAAGACGGTGGTGCGGCAGGATGGAGCTCATCGTGGAGCCCCTAGCGTGTCATGGATAACAGCTTTTGCAGGCGAAGGCCACCTTTCGTTAGCGAAGCACTAGCGCATGCCCCCCTTCGAATTGCCGCCCTATGATAGCCCTTCCCGCTCATATTTTTGGGGAAGAGGCCCAAGGCATCTATATAAGTGGCAATGCAGCCACCATAGCAAGGGATCGGCTGATCGACCATTTGGCTCTTGCCCAAACCCTAGCGCCATTGCTAGCGCACTAGAGCTCAAGCTCATTGTTGTAGGGTGAAACCCTAAGATGGATCTTTTCAAACTTGGAGGGGGAAAAGGGATGAACACCAAGAACACAAAGAGGAATTCACTCCAACAAAACCCAATTACACATCCACTAGAATAGCAAACACATAGATCCACAAGAGTACAAACACAATCAAAGGAAACAAGCACTAGGTAAAGTTCTTCCCACTCCTAAGGAGGTGAGGTCTTGATGATAGTCTTCTTCAAGAGGAGGTCTTGAAATCCACAAGTGGATCCTCTCCTAAGAGGTCAAGATCTCCAATGGAGTGGTAGAAGGAGCAAAGCTCTCAAATATCTCACATATGTCTTTGCTGCCCCTAAACATGACCCTAGGTACGGAATATATAGGCTTGGGGAAGAAGTGGACGAAGTGGAGGCCCAACAGCCAATCTCAGCCGGCCATCCTTTAAGGCCCGTGCGCACGAGGTAAGTTGGGCCCATGCGCACGGGGGTCCCGTGTGCACGGTACATGCCCGTGCGCACGTGGTGCTACAGTGCCAACTCCCTAGATAGTCCGTGGGCACGGGGTTTTGGGGGCCCGTGCGCACGGGGGTCCCGTGTGCATGGTACATGCCCGTGCGCACTGGGTGCTATAGCGCCAACTCCCTGGATAGTCCGTGGGCATGGTGTTTTGGGGGCCCGTGCGCATGGGGTCACCTGTGACCTGCAGACTTGCTCCTTTTGGATGTTCCTCCTCTTCCTTTGGGGTGCTACTCACCAGCTTGGGAACGTAGGTCTTCGTACCTAAGGATACATAGAGCATTTTGGTGAGGTAGTAACCAAGTTCCACTCGTGTCCATATGCATGTCAAGTAGGAAGGAGTTCACCTCGGTTTCCATTGCGCGTGCTCGAGCTCTTGTCGTAGGTCCATGTAGTGCTTGATGCGTTGGTGTAGAGTCCATGGGGATGATGGAAGGATGCTCCGCATCATCCCCCCCCCCCCCTTGGGAGAGATCCGTCCGCGGATCGTGATCTTCATCACCATGGTATTTGGCCAAGTCCTTGATGTTGAAGATGTCGCTTACGTTGTACTGGGGCTCTCTCCCCCTCTCTCCCAGTGGCGCCTGAGTGCTGCCGGGGCTAGGATCGTGACGGCGATCTACATCAACAATCTTGCTACCGTCTACACCAACTTTCTCCCCCTCTATGCAGCGGCGTAACACCTCTTCTCTGTAATCTCTACTTAAACATGGTGCTCAACTCCATATATTATTTCCCAATGATCTATGGTTATCCTATGATGTTTGAGTAGATCTGTTTTGTCCTATGGGTTAATCGTGATCTTGGTTGGTATGATTGTATATTTTATTTATGGTGCTGTCCTACGGTGCCCTTTGTCTCACGCAAACGTGAGGGATCCCCGCTGTAGGGTGTTGCAATATTTTCATGATTCGCTTATGGTGGGTTGCGAGAGTGACAGAAGCTTAAACCCGAGTAAGTGGGTTGTTGCGTATGGGAGTAAAGAGGACTTGATATTTAATGCTATGGTTGGGTTTCATGACCTTAATGATCTTTAGTAGTTGCGGATGCTTGCTAGAGTTCCAATCATAAGTGCATATGATCCAAGTAGAGAAAGTATGTTAGCTCATGCCTCTCCCTCATGTAAAATTACAAGAATGATTACCGGTACTTGTTATCGATTGCCTAGGGACAAATGACTTTCTTATTGACAAAAGCTATCCACTTTTATTACCTTGCAATTTATTCGTAGTTTTATTCTCGCAAAGTACTTCTAGTTTTATTCTTGCAAAATAGTTTCATACTTGTTTTAGGTAAAGCAAACGTCAAGTGTGCGTAGAGTTGTATCGGTGGTCGATAGAACTTGAGAGAATATTTGTTCTACCTTTAGCTCCTCGTTGGGTTTGACACTCTTATTTATTGAAGAAGGCTACAAACGATTTCCTATACTTGTGGGTTATCAAGACCTTTTTCTGGCGCCGTTGCCGGGGAGCAATAGCATGGGGTGAATATTCTCGTGTGTGCTTGTTTGCTTTATCACTAAGTAGTTTTTATTTCCTGTTCTAAGTTGTTCTCTATCTTTAGTTATGGATATGGAACACAAAATACCAAAAAAAAGTCATACTTGCTACTCACGGAGATGGGGAACCTCCTAAAACCCTCAATGCTCGTTATGTGAAAAATATTATGCAATACTTTGATAATCCTGAGAAAACCCCGTTCAACTTGATAATGGGAGACACGTTGGATCAACATGAATACTTTAGGGATTATCGCTTGACACAAAAAGGGAATGGGATCAAATTCATATGTTGAAATGGTATGCTTGGAATCTATGCTCTAGATATGATTATACTTGTTGCTCTAGGATGAATGCTCCACACCTTCCCTTTTCATGCAAATTTAATGATAATGAAACCTTGGCTTCTTATGCCAATGGTAGATATGATTATTATGATGTGGAACGAATAGAAGAATTTGTTGCTTTTAAGGGTGCTTATGAAATTGAATCTTTGTTTTTAAAGTATGAAGCTTTTGATGATGATGTTTATAGACCTGAAATTTTTTCCATCCTTAAATATTGCTATGAAAATTATAAATACAATTCTGATATTGATATATTTATTGAGAAAGTCTCCGCTGTCCAAGAAGAGACTAATATTTTGCAGGAGTCTATGGAAGAAGAAATTGATGAAATTGTGAGCTCATTGGATGAAACATATGATGAGGAGAGTGAAGAACAAAAGGAGGAAGAGCGGATTAGCTACCCGTGCCCACCTTCTAATGAGAGTAACTCTTCAACTCATACATTATTTAATTTACCTTCATGCTTACCGAAGGATGAATGCTATGATAATTGCTATGATCCCGTTGATTCTTTTGAAATATCCCTTTTTGATGAAATTAATGCTTGCTATGCTTGTGGCCAAGATGCCAATATGAATTATGCTTATGGAGATGAACTTGCTATAGTTCCTTATGTTAAGAATGAAATTGTTGCTATTGCACCCACACATGATAGTCCTATTATCTTTTTGAATTCTCCCAACTACACTATATCGGAGAAGCTTGTTCTTATTAAGGATTACATAGATGGGTTGCCTTTTACCGTTGCACATGATGATTTTGATGAATATAATATGCATGTGCTTGCTGCTCCTACTTGTAATTATTATGAGAGAGGAACCACATCTCCACCTCTCTATGTTTCCAATATGATAGAATTGCAAGAAACTGCTTATGCTATGTATTGGCCTTCACTTGATGCGCATGAATTGTTATTTTATGACATGCCAATGCATAGGAAGAGAGTTAGATTTCGTCATTGCATGATATATGTTGCTTTGTGCTCACTACTAAATGCCAAATCATTGTTAATTAAAATTGGCTTTGATATACCTTGGGATCCGGGTGGATCCATTACTTGAGCACTTTATGCCTAGCTTAATGGCTTTAAAGAAAGCACTGCCAGGAAGACAACCCGGAAGTTTTAGAGAGTCATTTATTTCTATTGAGTGCTTTTATAAAGTTTAAAAACAAAAAATATAGAGGGGAACCTTAAAACTTCACAAAAAGAGAAGTGATTGAAAGGTGATGCATTGGAGAAGTGAGGGTCGACCTTGAACACTTGTGTTCATGCTCATGGAAACAATGTAAATTTTTCATGGAACTTTCTCACAAAAATAATTATCCCCTTGTACAAATCCATTGTATTATAAAAATAATGTTCCAAGATTTGCCTTTAGGATGATTAGATTGTTTGTTGGTATATGTGATGCAAAACAGAAACTTTGGCTGTAGTGCGCGATTTTACATTTTTTTATTGGAATGTCGAAAGGTTCTGAAACTTTTTGCACAGTATTGCTATACAAATTTTTTATTTTGTCCTAATTTTTTCAGAATTTTTGGAGTACCATAAGTATGGTAGATGTTCAGATTGCTACAGACTGTCCTGTTTAAGACAGATTCTGTTTTTGATGCATTGTTTTGCTTGTTTTAATGAAACTATCAATTTTTATCGGTGGTATAAGCCATGGAAAAGTTATAATACAGTAGATACAATGCAAAAATAAAATATTAATTGGTTTGCAATACTACTTAGAGTAGTGATTTGCATTATTATACTAACGGATCTTACCGAGGTTTCTGTTGAGTTTTGTGTGGATGAAGTGATCAAAGATCGAGCAGGTCCCGATATGAGAAGAAGGAGGAGAGGCAAGAGCTGAAGCTTGGGGATGCCCAAGGCACCCCAAGTAAATATTCTAGGAGACTCAAGCATCTATGCTTGGGGATGCCCTGGAAGGCATCCCATCTTTCTTCAACAAGTATCGGTATGTTTTCATCTTCGTTTCGTTCATGTGATATGTGTAAATCTTGGAGCGTCTTTTGTGTTTAGTTTTCATTTTTCTTTTATGCACCATGCTGGTATGAGATAGTCCATGGTTGATTTATAGAATTCTCATTGCACTTCACTTATATCTTTTGAGTATGGCCTTATAGAATGCTTCATGTGCTTCACTTTTTTTTTTGAACCGAGCTTTACCCCTTTCCATTACTAGAACGGGAATACAAACCAGTTCAAGTTGTCAGGAGGAGGGAAAGAGGGTAGAGCGAGTTCAAGCACTACCAGGAAACCCACCACATCCGCTCGCCATCGAAATGGATGCCGTGGGGCGAAAACCTGGTAGCACTATCAACTTAAAGTCTATTACAGGCACAGCCAACCGAAGAACGGCCAAGCTAACATAAGCAAAATAGCGGACTACCGATCTCGCACAGCTAGGCAAAGCACATAGACGCTGAAGGCTAACAATCGAAGAAGAACCAACGCCTCCTGCTTCTGGGATGCATGGATCATGAAGCGCCAAGCCGAGATCTCCACGATCCTCACGAGCTCTGGATCGGTTGCTTGGCAGCGTCACACAGCTTCATCAATTGCATCGTGCTGTTCCTGATCATCTCTGCACCATCGCGTAGCTCTCCAGCCGCTTCTCCTTTTTGCAATCCTGTCCAGTACAACAGAAGCGAACAAAGAGAGAAAACAATCTCAAAAGGAGTCTTTATCTGTTTTTTCTCGAATGTGGCCGATTACGTGCCAGCCAGATGGCCCAACAGGTAGCAGCTAAACCCACAGTACAAAAAGCTTCTTTACCAGGGAGAAACTTATTGCACCAGGCAAAATACTGCCAGTAGTTGTTGGGGCATTTGTCAGTGCCCAACACTACCCCAATAGATCTCCAAACCACCCTAACAACTGGGCATGTAAAGAATAGATGTTTAGAGGTTTCTACCTCCCTGTAGAAGTGATAGAGGCGAGGGTGTCCCGATCTTTCGATGAGGTGATAGCTATCGTTTTTGGTGCAGTAGACTTTGACGATCCGACTACGAACGTGCGAGGACGTCGTGCCTTAGCAATCGCTAAACCAACTCCGAGAGGTTATTGACCACGCCGGAGCACAATCAACCTGACCACGAGGGTCTATCTCCTGCAAGCAAACGAAGAACAAGCAAGAAACTAAGATTTGCAATCTGGATATTGCGAATATAAGATGAAAGCTTTATTGATCAAGGTGGGGTTCTGTGACGTCTTGGTCTGGTCGTTGAACACAAACGAAGTACGCGAAGTTGCAGCTATGGCGAACTTTTAATCTAAACAAAACCCAAAGTCTAAACGATGCCCTAAGGGCTGTATATATGGAGGAAGAGGGGGGGATTTCGTGGCCCTTGAAGGAGGGGTCCGAAACCAACCCTATCTCTTGTTTCCCCACACATACGGACTCTAAAAATAGCCTATACTCAAGTATTTCGAAATTACATGGGCCTGGCCCAATAATAAGGTGACGCAGCACCTATAATAGCCTCTGGACGAAATTTATGAAGTGACATCTTGTATATTTCGTCCAAGGCTTCCAGCACTCATTATGGTGGCTTCAAAGTCCTGAAATCATCACTTGTAACTCCGTTCTTGTTCCCCTTGTGCATGCCATCATCTCCATGCTTGAACTTGCTCCAAGGTTCCTCTTTCTTGTCCAAGCTAGGCCCTTCATTTGTAAGCAAAACAAATGTATCCAATTTAGGCAGCATCATATTCTCATGAACATTAGAATCATTACCAAGAAACGAAAGTACCTGATAATTTAATTGGCGTGCGCGAGCTCTAGTAATTGGTCCAGTATGTATAGCAGCAGGGGCTGTGGGTGTAACAATGGTATTGATGTCCTCATCATCCTCCCCTTCTTGAAATGAAGTCGTCCTCGACGGAAGCTCATCTTCCTCACCCAAATAAGGCTTCAAATCTGCAATGTTAAAAGTGGGACTAACCCCAAAATCTGCAGGCAGCTCAAGTTTATATGCGTTATCATTTATTTTCTCTAACACCTTAAAAGGACCATCAGCACGTGGCATTAGCTTTGATTTGCGCAAATCAGGAAATCTATCCTTACGCAAATGTAACCAAACAAGATCTCCAGGTGCAAACACAACATGTTTTCTACCCTTATCTCCAGCAAGTTTATATTTAGCATTCATACGCTCAATGTTCTCCTTAGTTAACTCATGCATTTTTAAGATCAATTCAGCACGTTGTTTAGCATCAAAATTAACCTTCTTCGAAGATGGAAGAGGCAACAAATCAATAGGTGCACGAGGTAGGAAACCATATACAATTTCAAAAGGACACATCTTAGTAGTAGAATGCAATGAACGATTATAAGCAAATTCAATATGAGGCAAGCATTCTTCCCACATTTTCTTGTTATTCTTCAAAACAGCCCTAAGCATAGTAGACAATGTTCTATTGACTACTTCAGTTTGTCCATCAGTTTGGGGGTGACATGTAGTACTAAAAAGCAGTTTAGTCCCCAACTTAGCCCATAAACATCTCCAAAAGTGGCTAAGAAATTTAGTATCACGATCTGAAACAATAGTATTTGGCACACCATGCAAGCGTATAATTTCACGAAAGAACAAATCAGCAACATTAACAGCATCATCGCTTTTATGACATGGTATAAAGTGTGCCATTTTCGAGAACCTATCCACGACAACAAATATGCTATCCCTCCCCTTCTTTGTTCGAGGTAAACCTAAAACAAAGTCCATAGATATATCCTCACAAGGAACACTAGGTACAGGCAAAGGCATATATAAACCATGAGGATTGAGTCGTGACTTAGCTTTTTGACATGTAGTGCAGCGAGCAACAAAACGCTCAACATCCCGTCTCATCTTTGGCCAAAAGAAATGTGTAGCAAGTATATCCTCCGTCTTCTTCACGCCAAAGTGTCCCATTAATCCTCCTCCATGCGCCTCCTGCAACAACAAAAGACGAACGGAGCTAGCTGGAATGCATAGCTTGTTAGCACGAAACACAAATCCATCGTTAACGACGAACTTGTTCCATGTTCTCCCTTCCTTACAATTCTGCAATACATCTTTAAATTCAGCATCATGCACATATTGATCTTTGATGGTCTCCAAACCAAATATTTTAAAGTCAAGTTGTGAAAGCATAGTATAACGACGAGACAATGCATCAGCAATAACATTTTCTTTACCCTTCTTGTGTTTAATGACATAAGGGAAAGTTTCAATAAATTCAACCCATTTAGCATGTCTACGGTTCAGTTTTGCTTGACTTTTAATGTGTTTCAAAGATTCATGATCAGAATGTATAACAAATTCTTTGGGCCATAAATAATGTTGCCATGTTTCTAAGGTCCGAACAAGAGCATATAATTCTTTATCATAAGTAGAATAGTTCAGACTAGGCCCACTCAATTTTTCAGAAAAGTATGCAACAGGTTTGCCATCTTGTAATAAAACACCTCCTAATCCAATTCCACTAGCATCACATTCAAGCTCAAAAGTCTTATTAAAATCAGGAAGTTGGAGTAAAGGAGCATGTGTCAACTTATCTTTCAATACCGTGAAGGCTTCTTCCTGTGAGGTACCCCAAACAAAAGGCACATCCTTCTTTGTAAGCTCATTGAGAGGTGCAGCAATGGTGCTGAAATCTCTCACAAAACGCCTATAGAAACTAGCGAGTCCAAGAAAACTCCTCACTTGAGTGACTGTTTTGGGCTGTGGCCAACTCTCAATAGCTTCAATCTTGGCTTTATCAACTTCAATTCCCTGTGGAGTAACAACATAGCCAAGAAAAGATACTCGGTCGGTGCAAAAGGTGCACTTCCCAAGGTTACCAAACAAACGTGCATCACGTAAAGCAATAAAAACAGCACGTAAATGTTCCAAATGTTCCTCCAAAGATCTGCTATAAATCAGTATATCATCAAAATAGACTACCACAAATCGTCCAATGAAAGCACGTAAAACTTCGTTCATTAATCTCATGAAAGTACTAGGTGCATTAGTTAACCCAAAAGGCATGACTAACCACTCATATAATCCAAACTTTGTTTTAAATGCTGTTTTCCATTCATCCCACCATCCTCAGTAGCAATCATAACACGCGGAGATTGGCATTCTCTCGCATAATGACCTCTTCCCTTACAACGACGACAAATAATATCATGTGTGTGCCCTGTTGATGCCATAGATGAAGAAGAGCTCTGGGCCGGCCCAAAAGGTGTACTCTTGGCAGATGGTGGTGGTGGTGCCTGTTTTCTTATATCTCGGTTGGAATTGGCGGCTGAAGTCAGTGGTGCCGCAGTTGGACGTGTGGGAGTAGAGGAGGCACGCGGTGTCCATGATGAAGATCGACCTGCAGAAAAATTAGTTCGCGCCAATGCCTGTCGATCCTGCACTTCACGTTCAGCTTTACAAGCAAGATGGAATAAACGAGTGATATTATTATACTCCTTATACTCTAGAATGGTCTGAATCTCTCTATTTAATCCACCCATGAAACGTGCAAGCATAGCTTCATTCTCCTCAACAATACCACATCTAATCATGCCAGTTTGTAATTCCTGATAATATTCTTCTACAGAATTTTTTCCTTGTCTTAAGCGCTGCAATTTTTGAAGTAATTCACGTTGATAATATGGTGGAACCCAACGAGTACGCATAGCAGTTTTCAAAGCAGCCCACGTAGCTGGAATAGGGTATAATCTACAATGTTCAGACCACCATACACATGCAAAACTAGTGAAAGCACAAACAGCAGCAGCAACACGTCGTTCCTCGGGATATTGTAAACATGCAATCTGAATATTGCGAATATAGATGAAGTATTGATAATGGTGGGGATCCGAAAGCGGTCTTGGTCTGGTCGTTGGACAAAGGATGAATAGATCTAACTTTTTTTTGTGGCTTTTTCTTGAACAATAGGTAAGAAAATAAATCTAATCTAGGGAAAACTGGAAATTCTCACCGAGCAACCTGAAAACTGATACCACTTGATAGAGGCGAGGGTGTCCCGATCTTTCGATGAGATGATAGCTATCGTTTTTGGTGGAGTAGACTTTGACGATCCGACTACGAACGTGCGAGGACGTCGCGCCTTAGCAATCGCTAAACCAACTCCGAGAGGTTATTGACCACGCCGGAGCACAATCAACCTGACCACGAGGGTCTATCTCCTGCAAGCAAACGAAGAACAAGCAAGAAACTAAGATTTGCAATCTGGATATTGCGAACATAAGATGAAAGCTTTATTGATCAAGGTGGGGTTCTGTGACGTCTTGGTCTGGTCGTTGAACACAAACGAAGTACGCGAAGTTGCAGCTATGGCGAACTTTTAATCTAAACAAAACCCAAGGAAAAAGCTACTAGATGGATCTACTTATATAGGAGTAAGGGGTGGCGGCCAAGGAGGTGGGAGGACGTCCCAAGGCAGCCTAAAACTAACCCTAGGTCGTACAAGGCTCATGGGCCCAAGTGGAGGTGATGCAACACCTTTGGACTTGTAGTTTGACTCGGATTCTGCTACAGCGTCAGATTGTTTCGTCGATAACTCATAGCTCCGGATGAATTTTAAGGTGAATCCAATTGGGTTGGAAAGAGCACGAAATCTACTTTCCAACAAAAAAAGAATCACCCAATTCGGAGACCGTATGAAAAAGTTCTTGGCGTTTTGAGTCAGGTATGTCTGTGCAGTCCGAATCTGAATCCAGAACGTGAGAGACTTGGACTCTATCTTCTCTTGGCCCAAAAGTGACGTGAGAGGACTTTTTGAACAGCACCTAAACTTCTCGTTTTCCCTTATCTTCATATGTGAATTGTACAAATGTCCCATACACCTGCAATTAGACATGGCACAAAAGTTTGTGAAGTATTTTTGTCCTGGATGACACAAATAAATTATTGCATAGTTTGCATTAGAAATCACCTCACAAATATACATGTATGCAATATTTTTGGTCGTATCCAAGGTATTCATGTCCTCATCATCCTCCACTTCTTGAAAACAAAGCCGTCCTCGGCGTTGCTTAATCTGAAATGTGGCTAACAAAAGAGACAAGGTGTACATGTTGTATATGTATATGTCATCCATTTTTACTTCCCTTGATTTTTGCACATATGACACATGTATACATGAGTAACTTTCATAGTTCATAAAATATAAAGCCAAAATATTATCACAAGTATTAGAAGACATGAAAATATTGCAACTCAATTTGCACATATAAGTGAAGCTCTTATTCATATCAAAGGATTGACAATGTTCATCATTAAACCATCCCAACATTGGTGAATAAACCTTACTTGCATCAAATTTACATGCTACTACATGCTTAAATAAGCAAACATGCAATAAGTCTTTTGACACAAAATCATCACCAAGATTAGAGGTCATATCAAAATGATTAAACATTGTTTCTTTTGCATCAACAGTTAATTCATTGGGTGCACTCAAAATTGTTGATACTTCAGCTCTTTGATCACAAGACGCATTCATGACAGTAACACGATTCTCTAAAATAGTTGGTGTGCTCAAATCAATAGGTAACACAACACATGATGTATTCAAGTTAACTAGGCATGCATCATTCTCATGTGAAAGTTGAAAATCTGTACCTTTGTCATTACCTCTTATGATCAACTCAGATGATGTAGGCACTCTTGGAGGTGATGTGTCACATGATGGAGATGATGTAGTCCTCGCAACAACGGATGTGGTTGTCATAGTACGCCTAGTAGTTGAAGAAACATCTGTATCAACACTTGAAATGTGCACCGTGCGCTTGTTCTCCTTGTGGCCAACACGTCGTTTTATTTCCTGTTCAGCTTTGCAAGCAAGACGAAACAAATGGTCCATAGGATAACACTCTTCATGAATTAGAATCTCTTGAATATCGCAGTTTAATCCTCCCCAAAATCTATCCATAAAATCCTCTTCACTTTCTTCTAAAAATGAGTGCAATAATGTGTTTGTAAATCATCATAATATTTTGTTACGGTGTCACTACCTTGTTTTAAATGTTGTAGTTTTTTAATCATGCCACGAGTATAATGAACATCTACGAATCTATCTCTCATGACATGTTTTAAACCATCCCAAGTAGTAGGTATATAATCAGGGTTTAACCGACAGTATTCACTCCACCAAACTAAAGCAAAGCTACTGAAAGTACTAACCGCGGCTTGAAATTTTCCACGCTCATCAAAATTATGGGAAGCAAATATAGCATTAATTTCGTACTCCCATTCAATATATAAATCAGGCCTAAAACGACCAGTAAATGGTGGCATGGAAACATTAACCTGATTATGTGCATTCTGATGTTGTTGCTCCTCTTGTGACGGTTGTTGTATTTTCTTAGGTGATGGCAAATCTCCCACGATCGATGAAGCCCAAGAACTAACAACTCCGGAACCTGCCATAGTTAGTAGAAAACAAGAAACAAAATCCAAGAATAATGTTCCTATGAACTACTAGGATGTGGTGGTAAAACGCTCACAGTGTAGCAAATATCAATATCTTACAAGTTCTTACCATGCAGCAGGTGGTGACAGGCAACCAGCGATGTCAAATAACTCCGAAGATTGAGTAAAACGATTGCCAGGAGAACGTACGTATACAAGGTGTAGAAATATGTGGAGCTTGGAAGGCTTAAATATTTGGTAGCAAAAGATTAGCAATAATCAATTCAGAGATGCAATGTTGAATAAACGCTCAACGACGGTACTGTGCTGGTCCTAGGCTAGACCGGACTAGAGACGCGAGCCTAGAACACTAATGAGGTCACGGCGTAGCACAACTAGCATCAATAAAGGATATGAAGTAGCTCTGGACAGCAAAATATAAGTGAAGATCACAATGGCAGTAAAGATAATGATGAGAAATAACTACCAAGTAGCATATACCAATAATTCTCTCTCCAACTTTATTCTATAAAAGTTTGTGCCAATTTTATGATAATTTTTCTCAAGAATGGCACTGACTCAAGATTTCAAATGCAAAAAGAATCACTCAATTCCGAGTTGATATGAGGAGTCAAAAAATTCTAAAACTGGCCTGAAAACTGGAACAAGCTGTGTTCACGAACTTCGGAGGGCAAAAAGACCTATTTAGAAGCCGATTTTGAGGTGTCAAATATTGAACTAGCTTCTGCAACTATTTTGATGCGGCTCGTCGCTAGCTTTAATTTGAGTACTCACGGAGCCAAAACAGACTTCGTATGAAAAAGATATGCCTGTTTTACTGAACACTGCGCAAAACAGATTCCAATCCGAATTCAGCTACGAGATTGAGTCTAGATAGATCCGAATTTTGTTTTTTTTTCTTCTCTCTTTTTTTTCACACTTTTTTCTTTTTCTTTCTCTCTTTTTTTTCTCTAACTTTTTTTTTTACTTTTTTTTCTCTCTTTTTTCTCTCTCCCTCTTTCCAAAACAAACTAGATAAGATGTAGATTGGATCAAGCACAGATGTGAACGACCTCAACTATGATTATGACAATGAACAGTGGGTAGCACGATGTGGAAATTTATGGAATGGAAGATGTGGAAAATTTGATGAGGAATATGGCGGAAGGAATAACGATGCAGCGGCGGCGTGACTATGTGAACAGAACTCGAAACTCTAAACGAACTAGACACTAAGACCAGCAACTCGACACGACGATGCAACCGATAATTCAACTATGCAAGCAATGAAAAGAAAATTGCAAAGGCTCAGACTGGCTTGGACAAAGGATGATAATCTAACTTTTTTTTGTGCTTTTTCTTGGACAATAGGTAAGAAATAAATCTAATCTGGGAAAACTGGAAATTCTCACCGACACCTGAAAACGATACCACTTGATAGAGGGCGAGGTGTCCCGATCTTTCGATGAGATGATAGCTATCGTTTTTGGTGGAGTAGACTTTGACGATCCGACTACGAACTGCAAGGACGTCGCGCCTTAGCAATCGCTAAACCAACTCCGAGAGGTTATTGACCACGCCGGAGCACAATCACCTGACCACGAGGGTCTATCTCCTGCAAGCAAACGAAGAACAAGCAGAAACTAAGATTTCAATCTGATATTGCGAATATAAGATGAAAGCTTTATTGATCAAGGTGGGGTTCTGTGACGTCTTGGTCGGTCGTTACACAAACGAAGTACGCGAAGTTGCAGCTATGGCGAACTTTTAATCTAAACAACCCCAAGGAAAAAAGCTACTAGATGGATCTACTTATATAGGAGTAAGGGGTGGCGGCCAGGGTGGGAGGACGTCCCAGGCAGCCTAAACTAACCCTAGGTCGTACAAGGCTCATGGGCCCAAGTGGAGGTGATGCAACACCTTTGGACTTGTAGTTTGGACTCGGATTCTGCTACACGCGTCAGATTGTTTCGTCGATAACTCATAGCTCCGGATGAATTTTAAGGTGAATCCAATTGGGTTGGAAAGAGCACAAATCTACTTTCCAACAAAAAAGAATCACCCAATTCGAGTGTCCGTATGAAAAAGTTCTTGGCGTTTTGAGTCAGGTATGTCTGTGCAGTCCAATCTATCTGAATCCGAAACGTGAGAGACTTGGACTCTATCTTCTCTTTGGCCCAAAAGTGCGTGAGAGGACTTTTTGAACAGCACCTAAACTTCTGTTTTCCCCTTATCTTCATATGTAATTGTACAATGTCCCATACTGCAATTAGACATGGCAACAAAAGTTTGTGAAGTATTTTTGTCCTGGATGAACACATAAATTATTGCATATTTGCATTAGAAATCACCTCACAAATATACATGTTGCATATTTTTGGTCGTATTCCAAGGTATTCATGTCCTCATCATCAGTATATCATCAAAAGAACTACCACAAATCGTCCAATGAAAGCACGTAAAACTTCGTTCATTAATCTCATGAAAGTACTAGGTGCATTAGTTACCCAAAAGGCATGACAAACCACTCATTAATCCAAACTTATGTTTTAAATGCTGTTTTCCATATTCATCCCCCAATTTCATACGAATTTGATGGTATCCACTACGCAAATCAACTTTGGAGAATATTGTAGAGCCACTCAATTCATCAAGCATATCATCTAGTCTAGGAATAGGATGCTACGATCGAATAGTAATATTTTAATGCCTCTACAATCAACACACATACGCGTTACCTCCATCTTTCGGCACTAGAATAATAGGAACAGCACAAGGACTAAGATTCGCGTATAAACCTTTGTCGAGCAACTCCTTACTTGACGCATAATCTCCTTCGTCTCCTCTGGATTGGTACGGTATGGCGCCACGGTTTGGCAAGGAAGCACCGGGAATTAAGTCAATCTGATGCTCAATCCCGCGATAGGTGGTAATCCCGGTGGCACGTTTGTGGAAGACGCCGGAACTCCTGCAAAATGTTAGTGACCGCAGGAGGCAAAGAGGAAGGCACGTCCTCGATGAAATAAACGCCTCTTTGCACACAAAAGCATAGCAACAGAATTGCTGAAATCTAGATCATCAATATCAGATTTGGTGGCAAGTAAGCATGCCTTTTCAATTTAATTCAGAAGCAACACTAGATGGTTTTATTATTGGCTTCATTTGTTGCTCAAATTCTTTTGCCACAATCTGATTTCACTCTTATTTTTCTCCTGTTTGCTTTACAGCTCATTAATATCATCTTTCAAAATAGAATCAGGAGTCATAGGAAGCAAAGTAATATGTTTATCCTATGACAAGAGTATACTGATTGTTTTCTTACCATGGTGTACAGAATTTTTATCAAATGCCATGGTCTAACCAAGTAATAATGAACATCGTTGCATGGGTACCACATCACAATCAACATAATCAGCATATGTAGAGTACTAAAATGCACACGAACAGTACGTGTACCTTAACCTTGCCGCTGTTGTTGAACCATTGGATTAGGTGGATGTGGATGTGGTCTTGTGGTGAGAGATAGCTTCTCCACCATCTCCATGCTAGCCAAGTTTGTTGCAGCTCCCTCCATCTATGATGACGCGAACAAACGTTCCTTCACAACTCCCTTTGTATGGAACAAATTATGCCTCTGATTTTGCTCAGCTTGTGTGACCTGCACACTCAAAACACGTTGAGCAACTAAAACATTCATACCTGTCAGCGTCTTCAGGAGCCATGTATTGCGTCTCATGATCAAAATCATCTCCACCGTGTTCTTCACTTGTAATAAGCCAAAGTCTCCTCATCATAACACTAGTGGACTCATACCCACCATCCTCAGTAGCAATCATAACACGCGGAGATTGGCATTCTCTCGCATAATGACCTCTTCCCTTACAAACGACGACAATAATATCATGTGTGTGCCCTGTTGATGCCATAGATGAAGAAGACTCTGGGCAGCCCAAAGGGGTACTATTGGCAGATGGTGGTGGGTGTGCCTGTTTTCTTGTATCGGTTGGAATGGCGGCTGAAGTCATGGTGCCGCAGTAGGACGTGTTGGAGTAGAGGAGGCACGCGGTGTCCATGATGAAGATCGACCTGCAGAAAAATTAGTTCGCCCAATGCCTGTCGTCCGTCCTGCACTTCACGTTCAGCTTTACAAGCAAGATGGAATAAACGAGTGATATTATTATACTCCTTATACTCTAGAATGGTCTGAATCTCTCTATATCTATTAATCCACCCATGAAACTGCAAGCATAGCTTCATTCTCCCTCAACAATACCACATCTATCATGCCAGTTTGTAATTCCTGATAATATTCTTCTACAGAATTTTTTTCCTTGTCTTAGCGCTGCAATTTTTGAAGTAATTCACGTTGATAATATGGTGGAACCCAACGAGTACGCATAGCAGTTTTCAAAGCAGCCCACGTAGCTGGAATAGGATATAATCTACAATGTTCAGACCACCATAACATGCAAAACTAGTGAAAGCACAAACAGCAGCAGCAACACAGTCGTTCCTCGGGATATTGTAAACTGTAAAACGTTGTTCAGTTTCTAACTCCCAAGTAAGATATATATCAGGAACATATCTACCTACCCTGCGATGGTGGAATATTTCAATTTTAATTAGGAGATGGTCATGATCTCGTACCTGAAGTGGTGGTGCAGGCCTACCATTGCGATTATTTGCATGTGGACGACCTGGTGCTGGTGGTGCACGTAGTTATGATTTGATCAACCTCATCCTCATATATCGCCCGCGTAATCATCCTCCTCCTCGGCACCAGCAGCAGAGCGAGCAGGAGCCAGAAGCAATCAACAGTAGGTATAGCAGCACCAGAAGTTTGGCCATCCTCAAGAGGAAACACGCTTCGCTCGTCCGAACTGATTTGGAAGGGGGCGTTGTTGTTGTCGTGCAGAGGTGCGCAGGTGCAGCCGGTGGTGGGTTGGGGAAGACGCGTGAGCAATTCATTAAACTTGTTATCCAGCTTTGTCTCGAACGACTTCTCCATGCCATCTATCTTCTCCATGGCCTCTTCAAATCTGTTTACACATCTCCCACCTGGCCACTCATCATTTGCTGAAATTTATCATGCAACTCCTTGTTCGTCATGTTCTCCCTAGTCAATCTCGTCGGCTTGTGATCCTGCCAGGTTAAGCAACAAGAACACACAAGAATATGATCCTACAGACTACTGAAAGTGGTGGGTGGTGTGGTTGGTGTGGTGTCACAAATCCGTCAGCAAATCTCAAATTCTTACCAGTTCTTACCCAGCACAGGTGGTGATCGGCAACCTTTGAAGTCAAAACTCTCAGAGCTTGGACAGAGCGATTGCCAGGTGGTGTCAAACGCCGATGTAGATGTATGTGGAGCTGGGAAGGCTTATGATATGGTAGCAAAAGGGTCAGCAATAATCAATTCAGAGATGCAATGTTGAATAAACTCTCAACGACGGTACTGTGCTGGTCCTAGGCTAGACCGTGCTAGAGACGCGAGCCTAGAACACTAACACAAATCACGGCGCTGCACGTAAACAAGGGAGGAGCACACTCTGAATTTTTTTCTTTTTTTTTTTTTTCACTTTTTTTTTCTCTTTTTTTTTTTTTTTGTTTTTTTTGCCTCCCAAATTTTTTTTTTGAAAAAGTCTACAATGGTCTAAAAACTGCCTAGCCAATTTTCCAGACTTAGTTTTTTTTTTTTTTTGAAACTGGCTGTGACCTAGTTTTTCGTTCTGCTCTGGTACGCGAAAATTGGGGAATCCGACTTGTTCATGACTCGTAGTATCGCGTGATCTGGAACTCTAAAATAAAGGAATAAATACTGGACTCGGACTAGGACTGGTGGCAGAGATGAATCTGGTGGAACTCGGACTGGTGATGGTATATGACGGTAGTATATGTGGGCTCGGATTGGTGGTGGTATATGGACTCGGATCGGTGGTGGTATCTGGACTCGGATCGGTAGTGGTATATGGACTCAGAGAAATAGCAGAAAAGCTGTGGTGGTATATTTTAGGTGCGATGATGATGGTGCGGCGGCGGCGTGACAACTTGTGAACAGAACTCGAAACTCTAAAGAACTAGACGCTAAGACCAGCAACTTGACACGACGATGCAACCGCAAATTCAACAAAGCAAAAACCCTAAAAAGATTATGCAAAGGCTCAGATTGGTTCGGATATGATGAACTAACCCTAAATTTTTTTTTTGGCTTTTTCCTGGACTGTAGGTATGAAGAACAGACTCGATCTAAACTACGAAAAACTGTAAATCTCACCGAGCAACCTGGGAATCTGATACCACTTGATAGAGGCGAGGGTGTCCCGATCTTTCGATGAGGTGATAGCTATCGTTTTTGGTGGAGTAGACTTTGACGATCCGACTACGAACGTGCGAGGACGTCGTGCCTTAGCAATCGCTAAACCAACTCCGAGAGGTTATTGACCACGCCGGAGCACAATCAACCTGACCACGAGGGTCTATCTCCTGCAAGCAAACGAAGAACAAGCAAGAAACTAAGATTTGCAATCTGGATATTGCGAATATAAGATGAAAGCTTTATTGATCAAGGTGGGTTTCTGTGACGTCTTGGTCTGGTCGTTGAACACAAACGAAGTACGCGAAGTTGCAGCTATGGCGAACTTTTAATCTAAACAAAACCCAAAGTCTAAACGATGCCCTAAGGGCTGTATATATGGAGGAAGAGGGGGGGATTTCATGGCCCTTGAAGGAGGGGTCCGAAACCAACCCTATCTCTTGTTTCCCCACACATACGGACTCTAAAAATAGCCTATACTCAAGTATTTCAAAATTACATGGGCCTGGCCCAATAATAAGGTGACGCAGCACCTATAATAGCCTCTGGACGAAATTTATGAAGTGGCATCTTGTATATTTCGTCCAAGGCTTCCTGCACTCCTTATGGTGGCTTCAAAGTCCTGAAATCATCACTTGTAACTCCGTTCTTGTTCCCCTTGCGCATGCCATCATCTCCATGCTTGAACTTGCTCCAAGGTTCCTCTTTCTTGTCCAAGCTAGGCCCTTCATTTGTAAGCAAAACAAATGTATCCAATTTAGGCAGCATCATATTCTCATGAACTTTAGAATCCTTACCAAGAAACGAAAGTACCTGATAATTTAATTGACGTGCGCGAGCTCTAGTAATTGGTCCAGTATGTATAGAAGCAGGGGCTGTGGGTGTAACAATGGTATTGATGTCCTCATCAAGAAGGAAAAACAAGGATTCCCTGGCCATTTTCTCGACCTCATCACTTGTCTTGTGAGCACCGCATCTTGAGATAGCTGCCATAAGAAGATTTTAATTTTAAGAGGTATTTTGGCTTTCCACACCCTCTTATAGTTACACCCAGCAAGGGGTTTTTCCAGCAATTTGTACACTGATTTAGTAGTGAACCTGCCATTTTGGTTAAGTCCCCAGGAGATTTTGTCACCATCACCCTCCCTTGCAAGGGGGATATTTCTGACAATAGACAGCAGTTCTCCCCACTGCTTAAGCAGATCAGGGGTAAGCCTGCGTCTAAAGAACGAGCTGGTGTCATCACCATTCAATTTGTTCAAGGTGCAATCAGGGAAATTACAAATATCAAACAATCAAGGGTATTGCTCCTGAAGAGTAGGTAACCCATTAATCATGTGCTTCACTTATATCATTTGAAGTTTGGATTGCCTATTTCTCTTCACAAAGAAAACCGTTATTTGTAGAATGCTCTTTTGCTTCACTTATACTTATTAGAGCATGGTCTTTTGTAGAAAGAATTAAACTCTCTTGCTTCACTTATATCTATTTAGAGAGTCAACAGGAATTGGTCAATTGCATGGTTAGTCATAAAATCCTACATAAAACTTATGGATCACTGAATATGATATGTTTGATTCCTTGCAATAGTTTTGCGATATAGAGATGGTAATATGTGGGAGGTACTAGTAAATGGTTGTGGTTAGTAAGAATATTGGTGTTAAGGTTTGTGATTCCCGAAGCATGCACGTATAGTCTCTCGTTATGCTATGAAGTTGGAGCATGATTTATTATTGATTGTCTTCCTTATGAGTGGCGGTCAGGGACGAGCGATGGTCTTTTCCTACCAATCTATCCCCCTAGGGGCATGCGTAGTAGTACTTTGCTTCGAGGGCTAATAAACTTTTGCAATAAGTATATGAGTTCTTTATGACTAATATGAGTCCATGGATTATACGCACTCTTACCTTTTCGTAATTTGCAAGCCTCTATGGTACCGTGCATTGCCCTTTCTCACCTCGAGATGTGGTGCAAACTTCGTAGGTGCATCCAAACCCTGTGATATGATACGTCCTATCACACATAAGCCTTATTATATCTTCCTCAAAACAACCACCATACCTACCTATTATGGCCTTTCCATAGCCATTCCGAGATATATTGCCATGCAACTTCCACCGCTTTCGTTTTGATGACTTGAGCACTCATTGTCATATTGCTTTGCATGATCGTAAGATAGCTAGCATGATATTTCCATGGCTTGTCCATTTTTTGATATCGTTGTTATGCTAGATCATTGCACATCCTGGTACACTGCGAGAGGCATTCATATAGAGTCATACTTTATTCTAGGTATCGAGATGTAATTTTTATTTCTTTTGAGTTATAAGTAAATAGAAGTGTGATGATCATCATTATTCATTATTAGAGCATGTCCTAGTGAGGAAATGATGATGGAGACTGTGATTCCCCCACAAGTTGGGATGAGACTCCGGACAATGAGAAAAAAAAGAAAAAAAAGAAAAAAAAGGAAAAAGAAAAAAAAGAAAAAAAAAAGAGAGAAGGGGCATTGCTACTATCTTTTACCACACTTGTGCTTCAAAGTAGCACCATGTTTTTCATATAGAGAGTCTCCTATGTAGTCACTTTCTATACTAGTGGGAATTTTTCATTATAGAACTTGGCTTGTATATTCCGATGATGGGCTTCCTCAAATACCCGAGGTCTTCATAAGCAAGCAAGTTGGATGCACACCCACTTAGTTTTCATATTGAGCTTTCATACACTTATAGCTCTTAGTGTATTCGTTGCATGGCAATCCCTACTCCTCACATTGATATCAATTGATGGGCATCTCCATAGCCCGTTGGTTAGCCGCATCGATGTGAGACTTTCTTACTTTTTTGTCTTCTTTATATTTACCCCTATCATTATACTCTATTCCACCCATAGTGATAGAGGCGAGGGTGTCCCGATCTTTCGATGAGATGATAGCTATCGTTTTTGGTGGAGTAGACTTTGACGATCCGACTACGAACGTGCGAGGACGTCGCGCCTTAGCAATCGCTAAACCAACTCCGAGAGGTTATTGACCACGCCGGAGCACAATCAACCTGACCACGAGGGTCTATCTCCTGCAAGCAAACGAAGAACAAGCAAGAAACTAAGATTTGCAATCTGGATATTGCAAATATAAGATGAAAGCTTTATTGATCAAGGTGGGGTTCTGTGACGTCTTGGTCTGGTCGTTGAACACAAACGAAGTACGCGAAGTTGCAGCTATGGCGAACTTTTAATCTAAACAAAACCCAAGGAAAAAGCTACTAGATGGATCTACTTATATAGGAGTAAGGGGTGGCGGCCAAGGAGGTGGGAGGACGTCCCAAGGCAGCCTAAAACTAACCCTAGGTCGTACAAGGCTCATGGGCCCAAGTGGAGGTGATGCAACACCTTTGGACTTGTAGTTTGACTCGGATTCTGCTGCAGCGTCAGATTGTTTCGTCGATAACTCATAGCTCCGGATGAATTTTAAGGTGAATCCAGTTGGGTTAGAAAGAGCACGAAATCTACTTTCCAACAAAAAAAGAATCACCCAATTCGGAGTCTGTATGAAATAGTTCTTGGTGTTTTGAGTCAGGTATGTCTGTGCAGTCCGAATCTGAATCCAGAACGTGAGAGACTTGGACTCTATCTTCTCTTGGCCCAAAAGTGACGTGATATGACTTTTTGAACAGCACATAAACTTCTCTTTTTCCGTTATCTTCATATGTGGATTGTACAAATCTCCCATACACCTCACAAATATACATGTATGCAATATTTTTGGTCGTATCCAAGGTAGTCATGTCCTCATCACATAGTGCTATATCCATGGCTTGCGCTCATGTATTGGGTGAGGGTTGAAAAGGCTGAAGCGCGTTAAAAAGTATGAACCAATTGCTCGGCTTGTCATCGGGGTTGTGCATGATAAATACTTTGTGTCAAGAAGACAGAGCATGACAAGACTATATGATTTTGTAGGGATAGCTTTCTTTAGCGTTGATATTTTGAAAGACATGATTGTTTGTTGGGATGCCTGAGTATTGATGTCTTTATGTCAAATTATAGACTATTGCTTTGAATCACTCGTGTCTTAATATTCATGCCATGATTAGATATATGATCAAGTTTATGCTAGGTAGCATTCCACATCAAAAATTATCTTTTTTATCATTTACCTACTCGAGGACGAGCAGGAATTAAGCTTGGGGATGCTGATACGTCTCCATCGTATCTATAATTTTTTATTGTTTCATGCCAATATTATACAACTTTCACATATTTTTGGCAACTTTTTGTATGATTTATTGGACTAACCTATTGATCCAGTCCCCAGTGCCAGTTCCTATTTGTTGCATGTTTTTTGTTTCGCAGAAAATCCATATCAAACGAAGTCCGAATGCAATAAAATTTTACGGAGAATTATTTTGGAATATTTGTGATTTTTGGGAGTTGGAATCATCAGAAGAGGGGGCCCACAGTGACCACAACCCACCAGGGCGCGCCTGGCGGATCAGGCGCACCTAGGTGTCTTATGCCCACCACGTACATCGGTTGGAGCTCTAGTTCAGGCGTAAGGAAGCTTATATCCGGAAAAAAAATCGTGTTAAAATTTCAGCGCAGTCGGAGTTACGGATCTCCGGGAATTTAAGAAATGGTGAAGGGCCAGATCTGAGGAACGCGAAACAGAAGAGAACAGAGAGGGAGATCCAATCTCGGAGGGGCTCCCGCCCCTCCGCCACCATGGAGGCCATAGACCAGAGGGGGAACTCTCCTCCCATCTAGGGGGGAGGCCAAGGAAGAAGAAGAAGAAGAAGGAGGGGGGCTCTCTCCCCCTCTCTCCCAATGGCGCCGGAGTGCCGCCGGGGCTAGGATCATGACGGCAATCTACATCAACAATCTTGCTACCGTCTACACCAACTTTCTCCCCCTCTATGCAGTGGTGTAACACCTCTTCTCTGTAATCTCTACTTAAACATGGTGCTCAACTCCATATATTATTTCCCAATGATCTATGGTTATCCTATGATGTTTGAGTAGATCCGTTTTGTCCTATGGGTTAATCGTGATCTTGGTTGGTATGATTGTATATTTTATTTATGGTGCTGTCCTACGGTGCCCTCCGTCTTGTGTAAACATGAGGGATCCCCGCTGTAGGGTGTTGCAATATGTTCATGATTCGCTTATGGTGGGTTGCGAGAGTGACAGAAGCTTAAACCCGAGTAAGTGGGTTGTTGCGTATGGGAGTAAAGAGGACTTGATACTTAATGCTATGGTTGGGTTTCACGACCTTAATGATCTTTAGTAGTTGCGGATGCTTGCTAGAGTTCCAATCATAAGTGCATATGATCCAAGTAGAGAAAGTATGTTTGCTCATGCCTAGGGACAAATGATTACCGGTACTTGTTATCGATTGCCTAGGGACAAATGACTTTCTTATTGACAAAAGCTATCCACTTTTATTACCTTGCAATTTATTCATAGTTTTATTCTCGCAAAGTACTTCTAGTTTTATTCTTGCAAAATAGGTTCATACTTGTTTTAGGTAAAGCAAACGTCAAGTGTGCGTAGAGTTGTATCGGTGGTCGATAGAACTTGAGGGAATATTTGTTCTACCTTTAGCTCCTCGTTGGGTTCGACACTCTTATTTATTGAAGAAGGCTACAAATGATCCCCTATACTTGTGGGTTATCAATAGACCATTTGCTGTTTTAAATCTGAGAAGCGCCAGGGTGGCACTCAACTTGGAATATTTATTTTTGCAACATGGATACAATTCTTTCTTGGAGTCCGCATCAATGGTTGGCAGATCCTTGTACCCAATCATATCCTTTTTTGGGCCCTTGAAATCTGCAATCATAGCAGCAAAATCTGGCATATCAAGATCGTCGTCATCTGCGTCGACTTCTTTGTTTTCTAGTGGGCATTTCGGCTTTCTGGTGTTCCATTGGTAGCTTGATGCCTCTGCCCCGATGTTAGATTCAACATCCATGTGACACTGATCGGGGTTTGGCATCTCGCAGCCCTGCGTATATTCATCCATGACCTACTCTTCACCGTGTCTGGTCCAACGTGTATATCCATCCATGAATCCCCGAGAGACTAAGTGCCACTGGACATCTACAACTTCACGTGACTCTGTATTGGCACAATCAGTACATGGACACAGGATGTAATCCGCATCACCAATTCTCCTCTTTGTACTTTCAGCCAAATTCATGAACTCTGTCACGCCACTGATAAAATCTGCGGTTCTCCGATTCTTCATCTATTCAGATCGTTCCATCTGCACCACCCGAATGGTAATTAAAAACAAAAAATACACGGATTAACTGCTGCCCAAAGATGCGTGCATAAATCACAAGGTTTTATTTTCTAATTATTGAGGGCGCTCCATATTGTTATCCAGACATGCAATGACAAAAATTAATGGCCAGTCAATTTACACGCAGAGTACTAGTACAACACTACCCTTAGGAATTGAATACCTTAATTAAGCCACTCACGAAAAGAATACCTTAATTAATTAGCCGCGCGGCGACCTCCACCCAGCAGACAGAGAAGCGCGATGCGGCAGCACACCGAGACAGCAGGGTCGAGGAGCAAAGGTTAGTGTGGCTGCCACCTGAAGTTCGACCTCCACTATCCTGCCATCGACCGTGATGGATGTGCTCGAATCATGCCGCCACCGACCTCGATGGTTGAGCTCCTCCTATCTCCCGCCGTAGACCGAGGATTGACCTCCTATGACGCCGCCACCGCCCATCGACCGAGGATTGACCTCTTCTCTGGTAGCCGCTGCCTAGGCCGCCACCGCCATCTCTATATGCAGAGCGACTGTTTTATTTTTTGACGGATATCCGCAGAGTGGCTGTTTACACAGTATCACTGTAACTCAATTATATGTACAGGGTAGTACATCACATATGGTTATGTAATGGCAACCGTGTCTCACCTACGTTGTCTTCTCACACGGTTTGGTGCGGAAATCATGTGTGAAGTTGTAATACCTAACACAAACGACATGTATAAACAGTGTGTCGTATACAACATACAGTGCCATAAGTAGTTCCCGACCGTTAGCTTATCCCTACAGTTTCTCCTTTTCCCCCAAATCCCTAGATAGCCTCCAAATTCCCTCGTGAGGCGCTGACATTGCGGGAATGCGGACGAGTGGTGCTGATGGTTTCGGTGTGGCTGCTACTGCTCGTATCGCCGCCACGACGGCGGTCGCCGCCGAGCACTTGCCTAAGGTCATCAGAAGGCAGGTGTACTACGGATCCGAATCGTCCTGTCAGGTTCCAATCTATCCCGATCTTTTTTAGCATGTCCAAAGTAGCTCCTTGCTAAATCCGTCCTGAATGACCCCCTCACCAGGAAAGCGATCTGCCACCGGATCCGGAGCATGACTCCAGACTCCCGCAACACTAGTTCGACTCCGAGTTTTGCACCACCGAGAAGTACCAAAAGCTGAGTTGTGTGCATGGGCACACTCCCGCTCGACGTGTATGCATGGAGGGATTCGACATTGGCAGGCGGTTTCTCAGTTGTCCCTTAGAGGTTAGTGCTAAGTTCATCATTTTACTTGAGTTAATGCCACCGCTCATCCTGAATACTATTTAACATTGGCAGGGATATCAGGCTTGTGCCTTTGTTAACTGGCTGGATGAAGAATGGCATGGCAGGGCACGGAGTGTTATCACCAAGCTCGCAGAAGATAACGTAAAGCTGAAGAAGAAACTGGCTGATCTGGAATGTACAATCAGTACGATGAAGCAAGAAAGAATCAATCACAGGCAACAGATGAAAGCAACAGACAAGAAGGAACTAGCATGTGTAGTTGTGGTTGTCGCATTAGCCATGTTCTATGCGCTGTTTGCAATGATGATTAGGGGTTTTGTTTGACAGTATTGCTAAAGCACATCTAGATGTGCTCTAAGTAATGCACATCTAAGATTCGTGCAGATATTTTCCTTTGTCTTTTTTTTCTTTTCCTTTGTAGTTTGATTATTACTGGCTTCATCAATAAGAAGAGCTCAATGTATTACTTGCCAACTGTCCTACTCCGTTCGTACCGGTACCGGTGCATAATCCCAAAACTCGTTCCTTGTTTTTGTCCTGAAAAAAGAAATCAGCCAATAGGAGTCCTGCGCAACCCCGGGAATTTGGAGCGACTGGGTACAAATAATTGCGGTTGATTATATCAGCGGTTAGATAATACGTCAACCCCCGCTTCAATTGGCATTTCCTCTTCTTTGCATACCCTGCTTAAGTGTCCACCATCTTCATCGTCCCCGGCAGGCCGCGCTACATACTTGCACACACTCTGCAATCTCGCTTTCTCACGGTTTTTATACGACCGCAGCCATGTCGAGCGACAGCAAGGACGACAGTTCGACCAGTAGTCTGGCGCCCGATGATAGGTCAACATCGGAATCATCCCGCTCGTCTTCCATGAGTCCGACGTCGAGCCCAGACCTCGATTATATCCGGATCATGGAAGGGATGCCACCTTCGGAGTCGTCAGATGACAACCAGACGGATGAGGAGCCGTCGGAGGACGAAGAAGAGGACAACGATGATGATGAGGAAGAATGGTTGAACGAGGAGGAGGAGGACGACGACAGCAACGACGATGATGATGGTGGCGGCGATGAAAAGCCAACGGTCAGCGGCAAGAAGCGTCCTCGCCAAGACGATGTCGCGGGGCCATTCAACAAGAAGAAGAAGAAGAAGGACTAAATTAAGCAGACTGTATATATCTCTGTTTCTGTTCGCTCATATTAATTTGTTATCTCTGTTTATCCTGTCTATCTCATCACAGACGGTTAGTAATACGTATTCGACAGAGATCTTCTACATTATCGCCCATAGGTTGGTTTGTTGAACTGTGTGCCCCGACGAGCACACAATTCACAAAAAAGACCGTATGGGCTGTCTATAATGATCGCACACAATTCTGATTACCGACCTGTTGCCGGGTATCACACACATCTTGTTATGCCGAATCATTTGTGTTCACCTCGATCATCGCAAATGGTTCATCGGAGTGAACTGTATGCCGTATATCGCACACACCTTGATTCGGCTGCCCGTTTCTGTTGTTCTGTCTCATCGCAAACAGTTCGTATGGATCAACCGTATGCCCCGCATCGCACACGCAACTAAAATCTGAACTGTGTTTGATGTATCATTCATCGCAAACGTTTTGCATCTTTTTTGACGGTTTTTTTACATCACCGTTTGCGATTAATGCATCGCACACATTTTTGTCAAAGGGTCTCTGATCGTAGTGTCGCGTTAGCAGCATCCTGCAGTAGTGTTACAATCACTACAAAACCGCTACTGTTACTTTTGCCACCGTTACCGTTACTTCCATACTACTTTGCTACTAAATACTTTGCTGCAGATATTAAGTCTTTCAGGTGTGGTTGAATTGACAACTCAGCTGCTAATACTTGGGAATATTCTTTGGCTCCCCTTGCGTCGAATTAATAAATTTGGGTTGAATACTCTACCCTCGAAAACTGTTGCGATCCCCTATACTTGTGGGTTATCAAGACCTTTCTCTGGTGCCGTTGCTGGGGAGCATAGCTCTATTCTTTGAGTCACTTGGGATTTATATCTGTTGATCACTATGAGGAACCTGAAAGATAACAAAACCAAGATTTTTTCCTCTACTACGAGGGGAGGTAAGGAACTGCCATCTAGCTCTGCACTTGATTCACCTTCTGTTTTGAGTAAGCTTGCGACGCCACCACCTGCTATTAATCCTGATATGTCACAAGTAATTAATGATGCTACTTCTGCTATGCATGATGCTTATGATGATACTTTGCTTGATAATACTGTGCCACTGGGTGAATTGCTTGATGAACAACTTGCTAGAGTTAATGCTAAAACAGATGATATTTCTGAAACTGATGAAATTATTGAAACTGAACACTTTGAGACACCTGCTAGACCTAGCTCTCCTAGTTATGAATTGCCTGATATACCCGAGGGTTATGTTATGGATGGAGAAGTAGCTAAGGACTTTCTTGCTTGTAAGGATAGAGATAATCTTAAGAAATTGCTATGCAAGTGGAAAGAAAAATCTTTGAATGCTAGAATGCAATATGATCCTAAGTTTGCTACTTCACCAATATTTGTTACTGATAAGGATTATGAATTCTCTGTCAATCCTGAGTTAATTACTTTGGTTGAGTCTGATCCTTTCCATGGTTATGAATCTGAAACTGTTGTGGCACACCTTACCAAATTGAATGATATAGCCACCCTATTTGCTCATGAGGAAAAAAATCGCTACTACTATATTCTTAAGTTGTTTCCTTTCTCGTTAAAGGGTGATGCTAAGATATGGTTTAATTCTCTTGCTCCTGGCTGTGTGCGTAGTCCCCAGGATATGATATATTACTTCTCTGAAAAATAGTTTCCTGCTCATAAGAAACAAGCTGCTCTACAGGAAATATTTAACTTTGTGCAAATTGAAGAAGAGAGTCTCCCACAAGCTTGGGGGAGGCTTCTCCAATTACTTAATGCTTTGTCTGATCATAATCTCAAGAAAAATGAAATACTTGATATCTTTTATAATGGACTGACCGATGCTTCTAGGGACCACCTAGATAGTTGTGCTGGTTGGTTCAGGGAACGAACTGTTGAACAAGCTGAAGTGCTACTGAATAATATATTGAGTAATGATAATGATTGGACTCTTCCTGAACCGTCTCCTAAACCAACTATGAAGAAAAGAGGTATTCTATTTCTCAGTCCCGAAGATATGCAAGAGGCAAAGAAATCTATGAAAGAAAAAGGTATTAAAGCTGAAGATGTTAAGAATTTACCACCTATTGAAGAAATACATGGACTTAATATTCCGACATAGGTAGTAGAGGTAAATTCTCTCTATAGATTTTATGAAGGTGATATTCCTCATAATAAGTCTGCTAGACAATGCTTGGATGAATTTGATAACTTTATTGTTAAACAAGAAAATTTCAATGCTTATGTTAGTAGACAATTGAAACGAAATGCTTATATGCTTGACTACTTGGGTGACTACATGTGTAGAACTGTTAATGATCTCAAAATTATTAGTAAACATGCTTCCATGGTAAAAACTCAAGTAGAACAAGTTCTCAAAGCACAGAATGATTTGCTAAATGAGATGAATAATAAGAACAATGATCATGCTGTTAGAGTTATGACTAGAGGTGGTAAAATGACTCAGGAACCTTTGTATCCTGAGGGCCATCCTAGGAGAGTTGAGCAAGATTCTCAAAGAATTAATACTGATGCACCTAGTCCTAGTAATAAAAAGAAAAAGAAAACTGATAGGACTTTGCATGCTTCTAGTGAACCTGTTATAGACACACCTGATAATCCTAATGATATTTCTATTTCTGATGCTGAGACACAATCTGGTGATGAACATGAACCTAGTGATAATGTTAATGATGATGTTCATGTTGATGCTCAACCTAGTAATGATAATGATGTGGAGATTGAACCTACTGTTGATCTTGATAACCCACAACCTAAGAATAAAAGATATGATAAGAGAGACTTCATTGCTAGGAAACATGGTAAAGAAAGAGAACCATGGGTTCAGAAACCGATGCCCATTCCTCCTAAACCATCCAAGAAAAAGGATGATGAGGATTTTGAGCGCTTTGTTGAAATGCTTAGACCTGTCTTTTTGTGTATGCGTTTGACTGATATTCTGAAAATGTCTCCTTATGCTAAATATATGAAAGATATTGTTACAAATAAAAGAAAGACACCGGAAGCTGAAATTTCCACCATGCTTGCTAATTACACTTTTAAGGGTGGGATACCAAAGAAACTTAGAGATCCTGGAATACCAACTATACCTTGCTCCATTAAAAGAAACTATGTTAAAACTGCTTTATGTGATTTGGGAGCCGGTGTTAGTGTTATGCCTTTCTCTTTGTATCGTAGACTTGATTTGAATAAGTTGACACCAACTGAAATCTCTTTGAAAATGGCTGATAAATCAACTGCTATACCCATCTATATTTGTGAGGATGTGCCTGTCGTAGTTGCTAATGTTACTATTTTAATGGACTTTGTTATTCTTGATATACCCGAGGATGACAGTATGTCGATCATCCTTGGTAGACCCTTTTTGAATACTACAGGGGCTGTTATTGATTGCAACAAGGGCAATGTCACTTTTCATGTTAATGGTAATGAGCATACGGTACACTTTCCGAAGAAACAACCTCAAGTTAATAGCATCAACTCTATTGGAAAAATTTCAACTATTGCTATTGGAGGATTTGAATTCCCTATTCCTACTGTCAAAAAGAAATATGATATTCTTATTGTTGGACATGCATTGATGAGGACATCAATACCATTGTTACACCCACAACCCCTGCTTCTATACATACTGGACCAATTACTAGAGCTCGCGCACGCCAATTAAAATATCAGGTACTTTCGTTTCTTGGTAATGATTCTAAAGTTCATAAGAATATGATGCTGCCTAAATTGGATACATTTGTTTTGCTTACAAATGAAGGGCCTAGCTTGGACAAGAAAGAGGAACCTTGGAGCAAGTTCAAGCATGGAGATGATGGCATGCACAAGGGGAACAAGAACGGAGTTACAAGTGATGATTTCAGGACTTTGAAGCCACCATAATGAGTGCAGGAAGCCTTGGACGAAATATACAAGATGTCACTTCATAAATTTCGTCCAGAGGCTATTATAGGTGCTGCGTCACCTTATTATTGGGCCAGGCCCATGTAATTTCGAAATACTTGAGTATAGGCTGTTTTTAGAGTCCGTATGTGTGGGGAAACAAGAGATACGGTTGGTTTCGGACCCCTCCTTCAAGGGCCACGAAATCCCCTCCTCTTCCTCCATATATACAGCCCTTAGGGCACCGTTTAGACTTTGGGTTTTGTTTAGATTAAAAGTTCGCCATAGCTGCAACTTCGCGTACTTCGTTTGTGTTCAACGACCAGACCAAGACGTCACAGAACCCCACCTTGATCAATAAAGCTTTCATCTTATATTCGCAATATCCAGATTGCAAATCTTAGTTTCTTGCTTGTTCTTCGTTTGCTTGCAGGAGATAGACCCTCGTGGTCAGGTTGATTGTGCTCCGGCGTGGTCAATAACCTCTCGGAGTTGGTTCAGCGATTGCTAAGGCGCGACGTCCTCGCACGTTCGTAGTCGGATCGTCAAAGTCTACTCCACCAAAAACGATAGCTATCATCTCATCGAAAGATCGGGACACCCTCGCCTCTATCAAGTGGTATCAGATTCCCAAGTTGCTCAGTGAGATTTACAGTTTTTCGTAGTTTAGATCGAGTCTGTTCTTCATACCTACAGTCCAGGAAAAAGCCAAAAAAAAAATTTAGGGTTAGTTCATCATATCCGAACCAATCTGAGCCTTTGTGATGAGGACATCAATACCATTGTTACACCCACAGCCCCTGCTTCTATACATACTGGACCAATTACTAGAGCTCGCGCACACCAATTAAAATATCAGGTACTTTCGTTTCTTGGTAATGATTCTAAAGTTCATGAGAATATGATGCTGCCTAAATTGGATACATTTGTTTTGCTTACAAATGAAGGGCCTAGCTTGGACAAGAAAGAGGAACCTTGGAGCAAGTTCAAGCATGGAGATGATGGCATGCACAAGGGGAACAAGAACGGAGTTACAAGTGATGATTTCAGGACTTTGAAGCCACCATAATGAGTGCAGGAAGCCTTGGACGAAATATACAAGATGTCACTTCATAAATTTCGTCCAGAGGCTATTATAGGTGCTGCGTCACCTTATTATTGGGCCAGGCCCATGTAATTTCGAAATACTTGAGTATAGGCTGTTTTTAGAGTCCGTATGTGTGGGGAAACAAGAGATAGGGTTGGTTTCGGACCCCTCCTTCAAGGGCCACGAAATCCCCTCCTCTTCCTCCATATATTCAGCCCTTAGGGCACCGTTTAGACTTTGGGATTTGTTTAGTTAAAAGTTAGCCATTGCAACTTCGTGTACTTCGTTTGTGTCCAACGACCAGACCAAGACCGCTTTCGGATCCCCACCATTATCAATACTTCATCTATATTCGCAATATTCAGATTGCATTATCATATTCTTGCTTGTTCTTCGATTGCGTGCAGGAATAGACCTTCGTGGTCAGGTTGATCGTGCTTCCAGCATCGTCAGTAACCTTAGGAGATTGGTTTAGCGATTGCTAAGGCGCAACGTCGTGCACATTTGTAGTCGGATCGTCAAAGTCGGCTCCACCAAATCGATAGTTACCATCTCATCGAAAGATCGGGACACCCTCGCCTCTATCAAGTGGTATCAGTTTTCAGGTTGCTCGGTGAGAATTTCCAGTTTTCCCTAGATTAGATTTATTTTCTTACGTATTGTCCAAAAAAAAAGCCACAAAAAAAATTAGGGTTAATTCATCATATCCGAACCAATCTGAGCCTTTGCATAATCTTTTTAGGGTTTTTGCTTTGTTGAATTTGCGGTTGCATCGTCGTGTCAAGTTGCTGGTCTTAGCGTCTAGTTCTTTAGAGTTTCGAGTTCTGTTCACAAGTTGTCACGCCGCCGCCGCACCATCATCATCGCCCCTACCATATACCACCACAGCTTATCTGCTATTTCTCTGAGTCCATATACCACCACCGATCCGAGTCCATATACCACCACCAATCCGAGTCCACATATACTACCGTCATATACAATCACCAGTCCGAGTTCCACCATATTCATCTCTGCCACCAGTCCTAGTCCGAGTCCAGTATTTATTCCTTTATTTTAGAGTTCCAGATCACGCGATACTGCGAGTCGTGAACAAGTCGGATTCCCCAATTTTCGTGCTACCCGTAGAAGAAAAATAGTTCCAGTTTCAAAAAAAAAAAAACTAAGTCTGGAAAATTCTGGCTAGGCAGTTTTTAGACCATTTGTAGACTTTTTCGAAAAAAAATTGTTGCGGAGCAAAAAAAAAAAGTGCAAAAAAAAAAAGAAAAAAAGATGATGAGGACATCAATACCATTGTTACACCCACAGCCCCTGCTTCTATACATACTGGACCAATTACTAGAGCTCGCGCACGCCAATTAAAATATCAGGTACTTTCGTTTCTTGGTAATGATTCTAAAGTTCATGAGAATATGATGCTGCCTAAATTGGATACATTTGTTTTGCTTACAAATGAAGGGCCTAGCTTGGACAAGAAAGAGGAACCTTGGAGCAAGTTCAAGCATGGAGATGATAGCATGCACAAGGGGAACAAGAACGGAGTTACAAGTGATGATTTCAGGACTTTGAAGCCACCATAATGAGTGCAGGAAGCCTTGGACGAAATATACAAGATGTCACTTCATAAATTTCGTCCAGAGGCTATTATAGGTGCTGCGTCACCTTATTATTGGGCCAGGCCCATGTAATTTCGAAATACTTGAGTATAGGCTGTTTTTAGAGTCCGTATGTGTGGGGAAACAAGAGATAGGGTTGGTTTCGGACCCCTCCTTCAAGGGCCACGAAATCCCCTCCTCTTCCTCCAAATATACAGCCCTTAGGGCACCGTTTAGACTTTGTGATGAGGACATCAATACCATTGTTACACCCACAGCCCCTGCTTCTATACATACTGGACCAATTACTAGAGCTCGCGCACGTCAATTAAAATATCAGGTACTTTCGTTTCTTGGTAATGATTCTAAAGTTCATGAGAATATGATGCTGCCTAAATTGGATACATTTGTTTTGCTTACAAATGAAGGGCCTAGCTTGGACAAGAAAGAGGAACCTTGGAGCAAGTTCAAGCATGGAGATGATGGCATGCACAAGGGGAACAAGAACGGAGTTACAAGTGATGATTTCAGGACTTTGAAGCCACCATAATGAGTGCAGGAAGCCTTGGACGAAATATACAAGATGTCACTTCATAAATTTCGTCCAGAGGCTATTATAGGTGCTGCGTCACCTTATTATTGGGCCAGGCCCATGTAATTTCGAAATACTTGAGTATAGGCTGTTTTTAGAGTCCGTATGTGTGGGGAAACAAGAGATAGGGTTGTTTTCGGACCCCTCCTTCAAGGGCCACGAAATCCCCTCCTCTTCCTCCATGTATACAGCCCTTAGGGCACCGTTTAGACTTTGGGTTTTGTTTAGATTAAAAGCTCGCCATAGCTGCAACTTCGCGTACTTCGTTTGTGTTCAACGACCAGACCAAGACGTCACAGAACCCCACCTTGATCAATAAAGCTTTCATCTTATATTCGCAATATCCAGATTGCAAATCTTAGTTTCTTGCTTGTTCTTCGTTTGCTTGCAGGAGATAGACCCTCGTGGTCAGGTTGATTGTGCTCCGGCGTGGTCAATAACCTCTCGGAGTTGGTTTAGCGATTGCTAAGGCGCGACGTCCTCGCACGTTCGTAGTCGGATCGTCAAAGTCTACTCCACCAAAAACGATAGCTATCATCTCATCGAAAGATCGGGACACCCTCGCCTCTATCAAGTGGTATCAGTTTTCAGGTTGCTCGGTGAGAATTTCCAGTTATCCCTAGATTAGATTTATTTTCTTACCTATTGTCCAAAGAAAAAGCCAAAAAAAAAATTTAGGGTTAGTTCATCATATCCGAACCAATCTGAGCCTTTGCATAATCTTTTTAGGGTTTTTGCTTTGTTGAATTTGCGGTTGCATCGTCGTGTCAAGTTGCTGGTCTTAGCGTCTAGTTCTTTAGAGTTTCGAGTTCTGTTCACAAGTTGTCACGCCGCCGCCGCACCATCATCATCGCCCCTACCATATACCACCACAGCTTATCTGCTATTTCTCTGAGTCCATATACCACCACCGATCCGAGTCCATATACCACCACCAATCCGAGCCCACATATACTACCGTCATATACCATCACCAGTCCGAGTTCCACCAGATTCATCTCTGCCACCAGTCCTAGTCCGAGTCCAGTATTTATTCCTTTATTTTAGAGTGCCAGATCACGCGATACTACGAGTCGTGAACAAGTCGGATTCCCCAATTTTCGTGCTACCCGCAGAAGAAAAATAGTTCCAGTTTCAAAAAAAAAAAAACTAAGTCTGGAAAATTCTGGCTAGGCAGTTTTTAGACCATTTGTAGACTTTTTCGAAAAAAAATTGTTGCGGAGCAAAAAAAAAAGAGGAAAAAAAAGTGCAAAAAAAAAAAGAAAAAAATTCAGAGTGTGCTCCTCCCTTGTTTACGTGCAGCGCCGTGATTTTTGTTAGTGTTCTAGGCTCGCGTCTCTAGCACGGTCTAGCCTAGGACCAGCACAGTACCGTCGTTGAGAGTTTATTCAACATTGCATCTCTGAATTGATTATTGCTGACCCTTTTTGCTACCATATCATAAGCCTTCCCAGCTCCACATACATCTACATCGTGCGTTTGACACCACCTGGCAATCGTTCTGTCCAAGCTCTGAGAGTTTTGACTACAAAGGTTGTCGATCACCACCTGCTGCTGGGTAAGAACTGGTAAGAATTTGAGATTTGCTTGACGGATTTGTGACACCACACCACACCACCACCACTTTCTAGTAGTCTGTAGGATCATATTCTTGTGTGTTTCTATTGCTGCTAACCATGGCAGGATCACAAGCCGACGAGATTGACTGGGAGAACATGACGAACAAGGAGTTGCATGATAAATTTCAGCAAATGACGAGTGGCCAGGTGGGAGATGTGCTAAACAGATTTGAAGAGGCCATGGAGAAGATAGATGGCATGGAGAATGATGAGGACATCAATACCATTGTTACACCCACAACCCCTGCTTCTATACATACTGGACCAATTACTAGAGCTCGCGCACGCCAATTAAAATATCAGGTACTTTCGTTTCTTGGTAATGATTCTAAAGTTCATGAGAATATGATGCTGCCTAAATTGGATACATTTGTTTTGCTTACAAATGAAGGGCCTAGCTTGGACAAGAAAGTGGAACCTTGGAGCAAGTTCAAGCATGGAGATGATGGCATGCACAAGGGGAACAAGAACGGAGTTACAAGTGATGATTTCAGGACTTTGAAGCCACCATAATGAGTGCAGGAAGCCTTGGACGAAATATACAAGATGTCACTTCATAAATTTCGTCCAGAGGCTATTATAGGTGCTGCGTCACCTTATTATTGGGCCAGGCCCATGTAATTTCGAAATACTTGAGTATAGGCTGTTTTTAGAGTCCGTATGTGTGGGGAAACAAGAGATAGGGTTGGTTTCGGACCCCTCCTTCAAGGGCCACGAAATCCCCTCCTCTTCCTCCATATATAGAGCCCTTAGGGCACCGTTTAGACTTTGGGTTTTGTTTAGATTAAAAGTTCGCCATAGCTGCAACTTCGCGTACTTCGTTTGTGTTCAACGACCAGACCAAGACGTCACAGAACCCCACCTTGATCAATAAAGCTTTCATCTTATATTCGCAATATCCAGATTGCAAATCTTAGTTTCTTGCTTGTTCTTCGTTTGCTTGCAGGAGATAGACCCTCGTGGTCAGGTTGATTGTGCTCCGGCGTGGTCAATAACCTCTCGGAGTTGGTTTAGCGATTGCTAAGGCGCGACGTCCTCGCACGTTCGTAGTCGGATCGTCAAAGTCTACTCCACCAAAAATGATAGCTATCATCTCATCGAAAGATCGGGACACCCTCGCCTCTATCAAGTGGTATCAGATTCCCAGGTTGCTCGGTGAGATTTACAGTTTTTCGTAGTTTAGATCGAGTTTGTTCTTCATACCTACAGTCCAGGAAAAAGCCAAAAAAAAAAATTAGGGTTAGTTCATCATATCCGAACCAATCTGAGCCTTTGCATAATCTTTTTAGGGTTTTTGCTTTGTTGAATTTGCGGTTGCATCGTCGTGTCAAGTTGCTGGTCTTAGCGTCTAGTTCTTTAGAGTTTCGAGTTCTGTTCACAAGTTGTCACGCCGCCGCCGCACCATCATCATCGCCCCTACCATATACCACCACAGCTTATCTGCTATTTCTCTGAGTCCATATACCACCACCGATCCGAGTCCATATACCACCACCGATCCGAGTCCATATACCACCACCAATCCGAGCCCACATATACTACCGTCATATACCATCACCAGTCCGAGTTCCACCAGAATCATCTCTGCCACCAGTCCTAGTCCGAGTCCAGTATTTATTCCTTTATTTTAGAGTGCCAGATCACGCGATACTACGAGTCGTGAACAAGTCGGATTCCCCAATTTTCGTGCTACCCGCAGAAGAAAAATAGTTCCAGTTTCAAAAAAAAAAACTAAGTCTGGAAAATTCTGGCTAGGCAGTTTTTAGACCATTTGTAGACTTTTTCGAAAAAAAATTGTTGCGGAGCAAAAAAAAAAAAAAGAGGAAAAAAAAGTGCAAAAAAAAAAGAAAAGAAAAAAATTCAGAGTGTGCTCCTCCCTTGTTTACGTGCAGCGCCGTGATTTTTGTTAGTGTTCTAGGCTCGCGTCTCTAGCACGGTCTAGCCTAGGACCAGCACAGTACCGTCGTTGAGAGTTTATTCAACATTGCATCTCTGAATTGATTATTGCTGACCCTTTTTGCTACCATATCATAAGCCTTCCCAGCTCCACATACATCTACATCGTCTGTTTGACACCACCTGGCAATCGCTCTGTCCAAGCTCTAAGAGTTTTGACTACAAAGGTTGCCGATCACCACCTGCTGCTGGGTAAGAACTGGTAAGAATTTGAGATTTGCTTGCCGGATTTGTGACACCACACCACACCACCACCACTTTCTAGTAGTCTGTAGGATCATATTCTTGTGTGTTTCTATTGCTGCTAACCATGGCAGGATCACAAGCCGACGAGATTGACTGGGAGAACATGACGAACAAGGAGTTGCATGATAAATTTCAGCAAATGATGAGTGGCCAGGTGGGAGATGTGCTAAACAGATTTGAAGAGGCCATGGAGAAGATAGATGGCATGGAGAAGTCGTTCGAGACAAAGCTGGATAACAAGTTTAATGAATTGCTCACGCGTCTTCCCCAACCACCACCGGCTGCACCTGTCGCACCTCTGCAACGACAACAACAACGCCCCCTTCCAAATCAGTTCGGACGAGCGAAGCGTGTTCCTCTTGAGGATGGCCAAACTTCTGGTGCTGCTGTACCTACTGTTGATGCTTCTTTGGCTCCTGCTCCTGCTGCTGCTGGTGCCGAGGAGGAGGATGATTACGCGGGCGATTATGAGGATGAGGATGATCAAAATCATAACTACGTGCAACCACCAGCACCAGGTCGTCCACATGCAAATAATCGCAATGGTAGGTCTGCACCACCACTTTAGGTACGAGATCATGACCATCTTCCTAAATTAAAATTGAATATTCCACCATTCGAGGGTAGATATGTTCCTGATATATATCTTACTTGGGAGTTAGAAACTGAACAACGTTTTACATGTTTACAATATCCCGAGGAATGACGTGTTGCTGCTGCTGTTTGTGCTTTCACTAGTTTTGCATGTGTATGGTGGTCTGAACATTGTAGATTATATCCTATTCCAGCTACGTGGGCTGCTTTGAAAACTGCTATGCGTACTCGTTGGGTTCCACCATATTATCAACGTGAATTACTTCAAAAATTGCAGCGCTTAAGACAAGGAAAAAATTCTGTAGAAGAATATTATCAGGAATTACAAACTGGCATGATTAGATGTGGTATTGTTGAGGAGAATGAAGCTATGCTTGCACGTTTCATGGGTGGATTAAATAGAGAGATTCAGACCATTCTAGAGTATAAGGAGTATAATAATATCACTCGTTTATTCCATCTTGCTTGTAAAGCTGAACGTGAAGTGCAGGATCGACAGGCATTGGCGCGAACTAATTTTTCTGCAGATCGATCTTCATCATGGACACCGCGTGCCTCCTCTACTCCCACACGTCCTACTGCAGCACCAATGACTTCAGCCGCCAATTCCAACCGAGATACAAGAAAACAGGCACCACGACCACCATCTGCCAAGAGTACACCTTCTGGGCCTGCCCAGAGCTCTTCTTCATCTATGGCATCAACAGGGCACACACATGATATTATTTGTCGTCGTTGTAAGGGAAGAGGTCATTATGCGAGAGAATGCCAATCTCCGCGTGTTATGATTGCTACTGAGGATGGTGGGTATGAGTCCGCTAGTGACTATGATGAGGAGACTTTGGCTCTTATTACAAGTGAAGAACACGGTGGAGATGATTCTGATCATGAGACGCAATACATGGCTCCTGAAGACGCTGACAGGTATGAATGTTTAGTTGCTCAACGTGTTTTGAGTGTGCAGGTCACAGAAGCTGAGCAAAATCAGAGGCATAATTTGTTCCATACAAAGGGAGTTGTGAAGGAACGTTCTGTTCGCGTCATCATAGATGGAGGGAGCTGCAACAACTTGGCTAGCATGGAGATGGTGGAGAAGCTATCTCTCACCACAAGACCACATCCACATCCTTACTATATCCAATGGTTCAACAACAGCGGCAAGGTTAAGGTAACACGTCCTGTTCGTGTGCATTTTAGTATCTCTACATATGCTGATTATGTTGATTGTGATGTGGTACCCATGCAAGCATGTTCATTATTACTTGGTAGACCATGGCAATTTGATAAAAATTCTGTACACCATGGTAGAAACAATCAGTATACTCTTGTTCATAAGGATAAACATATTACTTTGCTTCCTATGACTCCTGATTCTATTTTGAAAGATGATATTAATAGAGCTAGTAAAGCAAAACAGGAGAAAAATAAGAGTGAAAATCAGATTGTGGCAAAAGAATTTGAGCAACAAATGAAGCCTAATAATAAACCATCTAGTGTTGCTTCTGAAATTAAATTGAAAAGTGCATGCTTACTTGCCACCAAATCTGATATTGATGAGCTAGATTTCAGCAATTCTGTTTGCTATGCTTTTGTGTGCAAAGAGGCGTTAATTTCATTCGAGGACGTGCCTTCCTCTTTGCCTCCTGCGGTCACTAACATTTTGCAGGAGTTCGCTGACGTCTTTCCACAAGACGTGCCACCGGGATTACCACCTATTCGCGGGATTGAGCATCAGATTGACTTAATTCCCGGTGCTTCGTTGCCAAACCGTGCGCCATACCGTACCAATCCAGAGGAGACGAAGGAGATTATGCGTCAAGTACAGGAGCTGCTCGACAAAGGTTATATACGCGAATCTCTTAGTCCTTGTGCTGTTCCTATTATACTAGTGCCAAAAAAGGATGGTACGTCGCGTATGTGTGTTGATTGTAGAGGCATTAATAATATTACTATTCGTTATCGTCATCCTATTCCTAGGCTAGACGATATGCTTGATGAATTGAGTGGCTCTACAATATTCTCCAAAGTTGATTTGCGTAGTGGATACCATCAAATTCGTATGAAATTGGGAGATGAATGGAAAACAGCATTTAAAACTAAGTTCGGTTTATATGAGTGGTTAGTCATGCCTTTTGGGTTAACTAATGCACCTAGTACTTTCATGAGATTAATGAACGAAGTTTTACGTGCTTTCATTGGACGATTTGTGGTAGTTTACTTTGATGATATATTGATTTATAGCAGATCTTTGGAGGAACATTTGGAACATTTACGTGCTGTTTTTATTGCTCTACGTGATGCACGTTTGTTTGGTAACCTTGGGAAGTGCACCTTTTGCACCGACCGAGTATCTTTTCTTGGCTATGTTGTTGCTCCACAGGGAATTGAAGTTGATAAAGCCAAGATTGAAGCTATTGAGAGTTGGCCGCAGACCAAAACGGTCACACAAGTGAGGAGTTTCCTTGGCCTCGCTGGTTTCTATAGGCGTTTTGTGAGAGATTTCAGTACCATTGCTGCACCTCTCAATGAGCTTACAAAGAAGGATGTGCCTTTTTTTTGGGGTACCGCACAGGAAGAAGCCTTCACGGTGTTGAAAGATAAGTTAACACATGCTCCTTTACTCCAACTTCCTGATTTTAATAAGACTTTTGAGCTTGAATGTGATGCTAGTGGAATTGGATTAGGAGGTGTGTTATTACAAGATGGCAAACCTGTTGCATACTTTTCTAAAAAATTGAGTGGGCCTAGTCTGAATTACTCTACTTATGGTAAGGAATTATATGCTCTTGTTCGGACTTTGGAAACATGGCAACATTATTTATGGCCCAAAGAATTTGTTATTCATTCTGATCATGAATCTTTGAAACATATTAAAAGTCAAGCCAAACTGAACCGTAGACATGCTAAATGGGTTGAATTCATTGAGACTTTCCCTTATGTCATTAAACACCAGAAGGGTAAAGAAAATGTTATTGCTGATGCATTGTCTCGTCGTTATACTATGCTTTCACAACTTGACTTTAAAATATTGGTTTGGAGACCATCAAATATCAATATGTGCATGATGCTGAATTTAAAGATGTATTGCAGAATTGTAAAGAAGTGAGAACATGGAACAAGTTCGTCGTTAACGATGGATTTGTGTTTCGTGCTAACAAGCTATGCATTTCAGCTAGCTCCGTTCGTCTTTTGTTGTTGCAGGAGGCGCATGGAGGAGGATTAATGGGACACTTTGGCGTAAAGAAGACGGAGGATGTACTTGCTACACATTTCTTTTGGCCAAAGATGAGACGGGATGTTGAGCGCTTTGTTGCTCGCTGCACTACATGTCAAAAAGCTAAGTCACGACTCAATCCTCATGGTTTATATATGCCTTTGCCTGTACCTACTGTTCCATGGGAAGATATATCTATGGACTTTGTTTTGGGTTTACCTCGAACAAAGAAGGGGAGGGATAGCATATTTGTTATCGTGGATAGGTTCTCGAAAATGGCACACTTTATACCGTGTCATAAAAGCGATGATGCTGCTAATGTTGCTGATTTGTTCTTTCGTGAAATTATTCGCTTGCATGGTGTGCCAAATACTATTGTTTCAGATCGTGATACCAAATTTCTTAGCCACTTTTGGAGATGTTTATGGGCTAAGTTGGGGACTAAACTGCTTTTTAGTACTACTTGTCACCCCCAAACTGATGGACAAACTGAAGTAGTCAATAGAACTTTGTCTACTATGCTTAGGGCTGTTTTGAAGAATAACAAGAAAATGTGGGAAGAATGCTTGCCTCATATTGAATTTGCTTATAATCGTTCGTTGCATTCTACTACTAAGATGTGCCCTTTTGAAATTGTGTATGGTTTCCTTCCTCGTGCACCAATTGATTTGTTGCCTCTTCCATCTTCGGAGAAGGTTAATTTTGATGCTAAACAACGTGCTGAATTGATCTTAAAAATGCATGAGTTAACTAAGGAGAACATTGAGCGTATGAATGCTAAATATAAACTTGCTGGAGATAAGGGTAGAAAACATGTTGTGTTTGCACCTGGAGATCTTGTTTGGTTACATTTGCGTAAGGATAGATTTCCTGATTTGCGCAAATCAAAGCTAATGCCACGTGCTGATGGTCCTTTTAAGGTGTTAGAGAAAATAAATGATAACGCATATAAACTTGAGCTGCCTGCAGATTTTGGGGTTAGTCCCACTTTTAACATTGCAGATTTGAAGCCTTATTTGAGTGAGGAAGATGAGCTTCCGTCGAGGACGACTTCATTTCAAGAAGGGGAGGATGATGAGGACATCAATACCATTGTTACACCCACAGCCCCTGCTGCTATACATACTGGACCAATTACTAGAGCTCGCGCACGCCAATTAAATTATCAGGTACTTTCGTTTCTTGGTAATGATTCTAATGTTCATGAGAATATGATGCTGCCTAAATTGGATACATTTGTTTTGCTTACAAATGAAGGGCCTAGCTTGGACAAGAAAGAGGAACCTTGGAGCAAGTTCAAGCATGGAGATGATGGCATGCGCAAGGGGAACAAGAACGGAGTTACAAGTGATGATTTCAGGACTTTGAAGCCACCATAAGGAGTGCAGGAAGCCTTGGACGAAATATACAAGATGCCACTTCATAAATTTCATCCAGAGGCTATTATAGGTGCTGCGTCACCTTATTATTGGGCCAGGTGATGAGGACATCAATACCATTGTTACACCCACAGCCCCTGCTTCTATACATACTGGACCAATTACTAGAGCTCGCGCACGCCAATTAAAATATCAGGTACTTTCGTTTCTTGGTAATGATTCTAAAGTTCATGAGAATATGATGCTGCCTAAATTGGATACATTTGTTTTGCTTACAAATGAAGGGCCTAGCTTGGACAAGAAAGAGGAACCTTGGAGCAAGTTCAAGCATGGAGATGATGGCATGCACAAGGGGAACAAGAACGGAGTTACAAGTGATGATTTCAGGACTTTGAAGCCACCATAATGAGTGCAGGAAGCCTTGGACGAAATATACAAGATGTCACTTCATAAATTTCGTCCAGAGGCTATTATAGGTGCTGCGTCACCTTATTATTGGGCCAGGCCCATGTAATTTCGAAATACTTGAGTATAGGCTGTTTTTAGAGTCCGTATGTGTGGGGAAACAAGAGATAGGGTTGGTTTCGGACCCCTCCTTCAAGGGCCACGAAATCCCCTTCTCTTCCTCCATATATACAGCCCTTAGGGCACCGTTTAGACTTTGGGTTTTGTTTAGATTAAAAGTTCGCCATAGCTGCAACTTCGCGTACTTCGTTTGTGTTCAACGACCAGACCAAGACGTCACAGAACCCCACCTTGATCAATAAAGCTTTCATCTTATATTCGCAATATCCAGATTGCAAATCTTAGTTTCTTGCTTGTTCTTCGTTTGCTTGCAGGAGATAGACCCTCGTGGTCAGGTTGATTGTGCTCCGGCGTGGTCAATAACCTCTCGGAGTTGGTTTAGCGATTGCTAAGGCGCGACGTCCTCGCACGTTCGTAGTCGGATCATCAAAGTCTACTCCACCAAAAACGATAGCTATCATCTCATCGAAAGATCGGGACACCCTCGCCTCTATCATGCATATCCCCGTTGAGGTAACCTAGTGTTATTCAAAAATTCTCCGGTTTCATGTCATTCGAAAGAAGTTTGTTAATAAGACTTGATCAACCTTGTTAATGGATTCCTTTTGATGGGCATGAGATGGATGAATTTAGAAAGCACAACTTTCTATACCCACTTTTTACTTTATGTTATTTAGTTTAAAATAAAGCAAAAATACTTTTATCTGCCTATTTTCTGAAGTATCCGTGCAATAAAAAATGTCCCAAAAATAAAAGTTCTCCAAATGCCCTGAAAATTTAGTATGATTTTTTATAGAATATTTAAGAATTTTTGGCATTGAGAACACATCAGGGGGCAGCACCAGTGGGACACAAGCCCATAGGGCGCGCCCACCCCCTGGGCACATCTGGGTGGCTTATGGGCCCCACATGGGTCCCCCTCACTTATTCCAGCACCCATCCACTTCGTCTTCCTCCAGAAAAAATCATCCCGTTGCTCAAACCCGTGTTCTAGCTCGTTTTGCTACCATTTTCGATCTCCTTGCTCAAAGCTCCATTCACAAAACTATTTTGGGGGATTGTTCCTCGAGGAAGAAAATGTTGAGGAAAGTGTTCCAAGGGGGTTCCTCAAAGAAGAAATCTCCGAGGCTCGCGATACGTGAGCCGGATCTTGAACCACCAAGGGATGCTCTAGTGCAACCTTGCGAATGGCCGTCAGATAATTTCATGACCAGTGCCGGTTTCAAAGATGAGTTCTATGCGTACGTGCGTAACACCGAGCTGACATACTTCATGTCAGATAAGTGTCCTCAATACTACAACCTTACCGAGTCCTTTGTGAGGAGATTTAAGTATTCTGTTCAGCGCAATACTCATTCTGTTTTGTTTGATCTTTATGATAAATCATTTACCATGGACCTAGAAGATTATAATGAAGCATGCAAAATTTCACAATGGGGTAGTTGTACTGAACCTCGTAAATCTGATTGTTCTGAGTTCCTTGCTAGCATTACTGTAGGAGAAACCAGAACCATAACACATGCCACTATAGGGAGCATTCACTTTCCTGCATTACATTACTTTGCTCTCTTCATAGGTAGATGCACTAATGGGAAACATGATCACAGTCACCTTTGCGCCCCTGATCTCATTGTTCTTAAGAGCGCAGTAATGAATGATAAAAGATTTAATTTGGGGGCTATCATTGCACGTAGACTGCATAACAATGCTAAGGATGGAGATCTCTTTGGTGGAATATATGCCACTCGCTTAGCTGCTTATCTTGATGTCCCCATAAGAGAAAATGATTTTCCTTTGCCACCTGCTTTCCTTGATTATAATGCTATGGTACGCTACCAGTTTCTTGAGAGAAATGAACAGTCCCTCCTGTACCGACTAAGCTTTGACAGACAACGCGCTGTCCATATTACCCTTCCCACTCCTGCTTTCTTTGACTCTCGGGTAAAACGAAGATACTTTATAACCAGGGAGGAGGCAGCTGAGTACGAGAGAGAGAGGGAGACTGCTCACCTCCACGAGGCAGCCCTCTAGGCGGTAGCTGCCGCATCACAGTACAACCCCGACTACCACTTTGGATATCTGCCAGGCCAGCCGTGGCCCTAGACCAACTTAGGCCAAAAGCCTAAGCTTGGGGGAGTATGTATTTCTCACCGACATTACATTCATGTTCACACACTCATTTCAGTTGTCGGTGTTCATACTTTTTCATTGTATTATCGATGTTAGTACTTTTTCTCGCTTTCTTCTTGCGTGTTTGAAAAACTTTGAGAAAATCCAAAAAAATAGTTCTCGCTTCTTTTTAGTTTTTCTTTCTAGTTTAATTTAGTTGTAGTATTAAAAGAAAACCCAAAAAGATTTCTTGTTCTTCTTTTGCTTGTTGGGAGCTTTCCCGTGTAAATAGTTTTTCTCGTTCTTGTTTTACTTTCTTCAGAAAAACAAAAACTTCAAAAAAAATCAGTGTGTTTCTTTGAAATTCTTTTCCTTTTTCTTTGGGTTGTAAGGAGAAGACCACGATGAAAATGTTGAGTGGTTCTCATATGCATTATTGTTGATCTAACAAAGAGCCCATATTACCGTGTCTTCTCCTTTGAATAAATGTTTGCAGATTCCAGCTTAGTCCAATGCACGTGCACTCTTATCATTATTCACACCGTTCGGTCATGCAAGTGAAAGGCAATAATGATGATATATCGATATATGATGAAATGATTGAGATGGAGAAAAGCCGGTACGAACTCGACCTATTTTGTTTTTGTAAATATGATTAGCTCATCGTTCCTGATTCAGCCTATTATGAATGAAACATGTTTGCAATGACAACTAGAGATTATAGTTACTCATGCCATGCTTAATTAGCTAGGAGTGTATAATGGTTTGTCTTGTGTGCCAACATGCAAATTAAAATGGTTATGATGTAGTATGATAGGATGGTATCCTCCTTTGAATGATCTAAGTGGCTTGACTTGGCACATGTTCACGCATGTAGTTGAATTAAAATCAACATAGCCTCCACGATATTTATGTTCATGGTGATTTATATCCTACTCATGCTTGCACTCAATGTTGGTTAATCTCAATGCATGTTTATGACTGTTGTCGCTCTCTAGTTGGTCGCTCCTAAATCTTTTGCTAGCCTTCACTTATACTAAGCGGGAATACTGCTTGTGCATCCACTTCCTTAAACCCAAAGTTGTTCCATATGAGTCCACCATACCTACCTATATGCGGTATTTACCTGCCGTTCCAAGTAAATTTGCATGTGCCAAACTCTAAACCTTCAAATAATAATCTGTTTTGTATTCCCGAATCGCTCATGTAGTGACTGGGGGATGTCAGTATCTTCCATGCTAGGTGGGTTATTCTCACGATGAGTGTTGATTCACTTGTCATTCACGAGAGAGTGGCTGGTAATCGGGATGCCCAGTTCCATGCTCGAAATCAAATCAAAATATAAATTCAAACAAAACTTCCCCAGGATTGTTGTTGGTATGGACGGTACCCGTTGTTTCGGATCAACCGTGGAGTGTGATTGTTGGTGGAGGGGGAGTAAAAACTCTACCATTTTGTTTGGGAATCGCCTATAATGTATCTAGCATGGAAGATAGTGAGATCTCTTGGTTGTTATGTTGACAATGAAAGCATACCGCTCAAAATTATGTTTATCTCTGTTTTAAAAGCTCCGAGCTCTGGCACCTCCGCAAATCCCTGCTTTCCTCTGCGAAGGGCCTATCTATTTACTTTTATTGCTGAGTCATCATCCTCTTATAAAAGGCACCAGTTAGAGAGCACCACTGTCATTTGTATGCGTTGTTATTAATTGATATTGAGTATGACTGTGACTGGATCTCTTTTGAAATGAATTAAAATGTCTAGTCAGTCCTTGATCTTCAGGGGTGCTATGCATTTATGTTTTGTGGTCTCAGAAAGGGCTAGCGAGATACCATTTTGCCATATTATATCATGATTGTTTTGAAAAAGTGTTGTCATCTGAGATTTATTATTATTGCTCGCTAGTTGATTATGCCATTGATATGAGTAAATGTGAGACCTAAATGTTCTTGTGAATATGGTTAGTTCATAATCTTTGCTGAAATCCTGAATGCTGGCTATACATATTTGCAACAACAAGATCAAACAGGGTTTGTAAAAGTTTTTCTTTGTCACTTTCAGTTTGTCAACTGAATTGCTTGAGGACAAGCAATGGGTTAAGCTTGGGGGAGTTGATACGTCTCCATCGTATCTACTTTTACAAACTCTTTTACCCTTGTTTTGGACTCTAATTTGCATGATTTGAATGGAACTAACCCGGACTGACGCTGTTTTTAGCAGAATTGCCATGGTGTTATTTTTGTGAAGAAATAAAAGTTCTCGGATTGACCTAAAAATTTACGGAGAATATTTTTGGAATATATAAAAAATATTGGTGAAAGAACCAACTAGAGGGGGGCCACCTAGAGGCCACAAGCCCTGGGGGCGCGCCCTGCAGGCTTGTGGGCCCCCTGGAGCCCCTCCGACCTCAACTCCAACTCCATATAACCCTATTCGGGGAGAAAAAAATCAGAGAGAAGGATTCATCACGTTTTATGAGACGGAGCCGCCGCCGCCTCCTGTTCTTCATCGGGAGGGCTGATCTGGAGTCCGTTCGGGGCTCCGGAGAGGGGGATTCATTGCCATTATCATCACCAACCTTCCTCCGTCACCAATTTCATGATGCTCACCGCCGTGCGTGAGTAATTCCATCGTAGGCTTGCTGGACGGTGATGGGTTGGATGAGATTTATCATGTAATCGAGTTAGTTTTGTTAGGGTTTGATCCCTAGTATCCACTATGTTCTGAGATTGATGTTGCTATGACTTTGCTATGCTTAATGCTTGTCACTAGGGCCTGAGTGCCATGATTTCAGATCTGAACCTATTATGTTTTCATGAATATATTTGTGTTCTTGATCCTATCTTGCAAGTTGTAGACACCTATTACGTGTTATGATCCGCATACCCCAAGGTGGCAATAATTGGGATTCTTTCCGGTGATTACCGTAGTTTGAGGGGTTCATGTATTCACTAAGTGCTAATGCTTTGGTCCGGTTCTCAATTAAAAGGAGACCTTAATATCCCTTAGTTTCCATTAGAACCCCGCTGCCACGGGAGGGTAGGACAAAAGATGTCATGCAAGTTCTTTTCCATAAGCACATATGACTATATACGGAATACATGCCTACATTATATTGATGAATTGGAGCTAGTTCTGTGTCACCCTAGTTTATAACTGTTGCATGATGAATGCCATCCGACATAATTATCCATCACTGATCCGTTGCCTACGAGCTTTTCACATATTGATCTTTGCTAAGTTACTTTGCGTTGCTACTGTTACAATCACTACAAAACCGCTACTGTTACTTTTGCCACCGTTACCGTTACTTCCATACTACTTTGCTACTAAATACTTTGCTGCAGGTATTAAGTCTTTCAGGTGTGGTTGAATTGACAACTCAGTTGCTAATACTTGGGAATATTCTTTGGCTCCCCTTGTGTCAAATCAATAAATTTGGGTTGAATACTCTACCCTCGAAAACTGTTGCGATCCCCTATACTTGTGGGTTATCAGACGTTTTCCTTCCTCTAATGGGTGTACTCATATTTTGGTTGCTGTTGATTATGTTACTAAGTGGGTAGAAGCTATTCCAACTAGTAGTGCTGATCATAACACTTCCATTAAAATGCTTAAAGAAGTTATTTTCCCAAGGTTTGGAGTCCCTAGATATTTAATGACTGATGGTGGTTCACACTTTATTCATGGTGCTTTTCGTAAAATGGCTGCTAAATATGATGTTAACCATAGAATTGCTTCACCCTATCATCCTCAATCTAGTGGTCAAGTTGAACTTAGCAATAGAGAAATAAAGTTAATATTAAAAAAACTGTCAATATGTCCCGAAAGAATTGGTCTAAGAAATTAGATGATGCACTTTGTGATAGAGGCGAGGGTGTCCCGATCTTTCGATGAGATGATAGCTATCGTTTTTGGTGGAGTAGACTTTGACGATCCGACTACGAACGTGCAAGGACGTCGCGCCTTAGCAATCGCTAAACCAACTCCGAGAGGTTATTGACCACGCCGGAGCACAATCAACCTGACCACGAGGGTCTATCTCCTGCAAGCAAACGAAGAACAAGCAAGAAACTAAGATTTGCAATCTGGATATTGCGAATATAAGATGAAAGCTTTATTGATCAAGGTGGGGTTCTGTGACGTCTTGGTCTGGTCGTTGAACACAAACGAAGTACGCGAAGTTGCAGCTATGGCAAACTTTTAATCTAAACAAAACCCAAAGTCTAAACGGTGCCCTAAGGGCTGTATATATGGAGGAAGAGGAGGGGATTTCGTGGCCCTTGAAGGAGGGGTCCGAAACCAACCCTCTCTCTTGTTTCCCCACACATACGGACTCTAAAAACAGCCTATACTCAAGTATTTCGAAATTACATGGGCCTGGCCCAATAATAAGGTGACGCAGCACCTATAATAGCCTCTGGACGAAATTTATGAAGTGACATCTTGTATATTTCGTCCAAGGCTTCCTGCACTCATTATGGTGGCTTCAAAGTCCTGAAATCATCACTTGTAACTCCGTTCTTATTCCCCTTGTGCATGCCATCATCTCCATGCTTGAACTTGCTCCAAGGTTCCTCTTTCTTGTCCAAGCTAGGGCCTTCATTTGTAAGCAAAACAAATGTATCCAATTTAGGCAGCATCATATTCTCATGAACTTTAGAATCATTACCAAGAAACGAAAGTACCTGATATTTTAATTGGCGTGCGCGAGCTCTAGTAATTGGTCCAGTATGTATAGAAGCAGGGGTTGTGGGTGTAACAATGGTATTGATGTCCTCATCATCCTCCCCTTCTTGAAATGAAGTCGTCCTCGACGGAAGCTCATCTTCCTCACCCAAATAAGGCTTCAGATCTGCAATGTTAAAAGTGGGACTAACCCCAAAATCTGCAGGCAGCTCAAGTTTATATGCATTATCATTTATTTTCTCTAACACCTTAAAAGGACCATCAGCACGTGGCATTAGCTTTGATTTGCGCAAATCAGGAAATCTATCCTTACGCAAATGTAACCAAACAAGATCTCCAGGTGCAAACACAACATGTTTTCTACCCTTATCTCCAGCAAGTTTATGTTTAGCATTCATACGCTCAATGTTCTCCTTAGTTAACTCATGCATTTTTAAGATCAATTCAGCACGTTGTTTAGCATCAAAATTAACCTTCTCCGAAGATGGAAGAGGCAACAAATCAATTGGTGCACGAGGAAGGAAACCATACACAATTTCAAAAGGACACATCTTAGTAGTAGAATGCAATGAACGATTATAAGCAAATTCAATATGAGGCAAGCATTCTTCCCACATTTTCTTGTTATTCTTCAAAACAGCCCTAAGCATAGTAGACAATGTTCTATTGACTACTTCAGTTTGTCCATCAGTTGGGGGGTGACATGTAGTACTAAAAAGCAGTTTAGTCCCCAACTTAGCCCATAAACATCTCCAAAAGTGGCTAAGAAATTTAGTATCACGATCTGAAACAATAGTATTTGGCACACCATGCAAGCGTATAATTTCACGAAAGAACAAATCAGCAACATTAACAGCATCATCGCTTTTATGACATGGTATAAAGTGTGCCATTTTCGAGAACCTATCCACGACAACAAATATGCTATCCCTCCCCTTCTTTGTTCGAGGTAAACCTAAAACAAAGTCCATAGATATATCCTCCCAAGGAACACTAGGTACAGGCAAAGGCATATATAAACCATGAGGATTGAGTCGTGACTTAGCTTTTTGACATGTAGTGCAGCGAGCAACAAAACGCTCAACATCCCGTCTCATCTTTGGCCAAAAGAAATGTGTAGCAAGTATATCCTCCGTCTTCTTCACGCCAAAGTGTCCCATTAATCCTCCTCCATGCGCCTCGTGCAACAACAAAAGACGAACGGAGCTAGCTGGAATGCATAGCTTGTTAGCACGAAACACAAATCCATCGTTAACGACGAACTTGTTCCATGTTCTCCCTTCCTTACAATTCTGCAATACATCTTTAAATTCAGCATCATGCACATATTGATCTTTGATGGTCTCCAAACCAAATATTTTAAAGTCAAGTTGTGAAAGCATAGTATAACGACGAGACAATGCATCAGCAATAACATTTTCTTTACCCTTCTTGTGTTTAATGACATAAGGGAAAGTCTCAACAAATTCAACCCATTTAGCATGTCTACGGTTCAGTTTTGCTTGACTTTAATGTGTTTCAAAGATTCATGATCAGAATGTATAACAAATTCTTTGGGCCATAAATAATGTTGCCATGTTTCTAAGGTCCGAACAAGAGCATATAATTCTTTATCATAAGTAGAATAGTTCAGACTAGGCCCACTCAATTTTTCAGAAAAGTATGCAACAGGTTTTCCATCTTGTAATAAAACCCCTCCTAATCCAATTCCACTAGCATCACATTCAAGCTCAAAAGTCTTATTAAAATCAGGAAGTTGGAGTAAAGGAGCATGTGTCAACTTATCTTTCAATACCGTGAAGGCTTCTTCCTGTGAGGTACCCCAAACAAAAGGCACATCCTTCTTTGTAAGCTCATTGAGAGGTGCAGCAATGGTGCTGAAATCTCTCACAAAACGCCTATAGAAACCAGCGAGTCCAAGAAAACTCCTCACTTGAGTGACTGTTTTGGGCTGTGGCCAACTCTCAATAGCTTCAATCTTGGCTTTATCAACTTCAATTCCCTGTGGAGTAACAACATAGCCAAGAAAAGATACTCGGTCGGTGCAAAAGGTGCACTTCCCAAGGTTACCAAACAAACGTGCATCACGTAAAGCAATAAAAACAGCACGTAAATGTTCCAAATGTTCCTCCAAAGATCTGCTATAAATCAGTATATCATCAAAATAGACTACCACAAATCGTCCAATGAAAGCACGTAAAACTTCGTTCATTAATCTCATGAAACTGGAACTATTTTTCTTCTATGGGTAGCACGAAAATTGGGGAATCCGACTTGTTCACGACTCGTAGTATCGCGTGATCTGGAACTCTAAAATAAAGGAATAAATACTGGACTCGGACTAGGACTGGTGGCAGAGATGAATCTGGTGGAACTCGGACTGGTGATGGTATATGACGGTAGTATATGTGGGCTCGGATTGGTGGTGGTATATGGACTCGGATCGGTGGTGGTATATGGACTCGGATCGGTGGTGGTATATGGACTCAGAGAAATAGCAGATAAGCTGTGGTGGTATATGGTAGGGGCGATGATGATGGTGCGGCGGCGGCGTGACAACTTGTGAACAGAACTCGAAACTCTAAAGAACTAGACGCTAAGACCAGCAACTTGACACGACGATGCAACCGCAAATTCAACAAAGCAAAAACCCTAAAAAGATTATGCAATGGCTCAGATTGGTTCGGAAATGATGAACTAACCCTAAATTTTTTTTTGGCTTTTTCCTGGACTGTAGGTATGAAGAACAGACTCGATCTAAACTACGAAAAACTGTAAATCTCACCGAGCAACCTGGGAATCTGATACCACTTGATAGAGGCGAGGGTGTCCCGATCTTTCGATGAGATGATAGCTATCGTTTTTGGTGGAGTAGACTTTGACGATCCGACTACGAACGTGCAAGGACGTCGCGCCTTAGCAATCGCTAAACCAACTCCGAGAGGTTATTGACCACGCCGGAGCACAATCAACCTGACCACGAGGGTCTATCTCCTGCAAGCAAACGAAGAACAAGCAAGAAACTAAGATTTGCAATCTGGATATTGCGAATATAAGATGAAAGCTTTATTGATCAAGGTGGGGTCCTGTGACGTCTTGGTCTGGTCGTTGAACACAAACGAAGTACGCGAAGTTGCAGCTATGGCGAACTTTTAATCTAAACAAAACCCAAAGTCTAAACGGTGCCCTAAGGGCTGTATATATGGAGGAAGAGGAGGGGATTTCGTGGCCCTTGAAGGAGGGGTCCGAAACCAACCCTATCTCTTGTTTCCCCACACATACGGACTCTAAAAACAGCCTATACTCAAGTATTTCGAAATTACATGGGCCTGGCCCAATAATAAGGTGACGCAGCACCTATAATAGCCTTTGGACAAAATTTATGAAGTGACATCTTGTATATTTCGTCCAAGGCTTCCTGCACTCATTATGGTGGCTTCAAAGTCCTGAAATCATCACTTGTAACTCCGTTCTTGTTCCCCTTGTGCATGCCATCATCTCCATGCTTGAACTTGCTCCAAGGTTCCTCTTTCTTGTCCAAGCTAGGCCCTTCATTTGTAAGCAAAACAAATGTATCCAATTTAGGCAGCATCATATTCTCATGAACTTTAGAATCATTACCAAGAAACGAAAGTACCTGATATTTTAATTGGCGTGCGCGAGCTCTAGTAATTGGTCCAGTATGTATAGAAGCAGGGGCTGTGGGTGTAACAATGGTATTGATGTCCTCATCATCCTCCCCTTCTTGAAATGAAGTCGTCCTCGACGGAAGCTCATCTTCCTCACCCAAATAAGGCTTCAGATCTGCAATGTTAAAAGTGGGACTAATCCCAAAATCTGCAGGCAGCTCAAGTTTATATGCATTATCATTTATTTTCTCTAACACCTTAAAAGGACCATCAGCACGTGGCATTAGCTTTGATTTGCGCAAATCAGGAAATCTATCCTTACGCAAATGTAACCAAACAAGATCTCCAGGTGCAAACACAACATGTTTTCTACCCTTATCTCCAGCAAGTTTATATTTAGCATTCATACGCTCAATGTTCTCCTTAGTTAACTCATGCATTTTTAAGATCAATTCAGCACGTTGTTTAGCATCAAAATTAACCTTCTCCGAAGATGGAAGAGGCAACAAATCAATTGGTGCACGAGGAAGGAAACCATACACAATTTCAAAAGGACACATCTTAGTAGTAGAATGCAATGAACGATTATAAGCAAATTCAATATGAGGCAAGCATTCTTCCCACATTTTCTTGTTATTCTTCAAAACAGCCCTAAGCATAGTAGACAATGTTCTATTGACTACTTCAGTTTGTCCATCAGTTGGGGGGTGACATGTAGTACTAAAAAGCAGTTTAGTCCCCAACTTAGCCCATAAACATCTCCAAAAGTGGCTAAGAAATTTAGTATCACGATCTGAAACAATAGTATTTGGCACACCATGCAAGCGTATAATTTCACGAAAGAACAAATCAGCAACATTAACAGCATCATCGCTTTTATGACATGGTATAAAGTGTGCCATTTTCGAGAACCTATCCACGACAACAAATATGCTATCCCTCCCCTTCTTTGTTCGAGGTAAACCTAAAACAAAGTCCATAGATATATCCTCCCAAGGAACACTAGGTACAGGCAAAGGCATATATAAACCATGAGGATTGAGTCGTGACTTAGCTTTTTGACATGTAGTGCAGCGAGCAACAAAACGCTCAACATCCCGTCTCATCTTTGGCCAAAAGAAATGTGTAGCAAGTATATCCTCCATCTTCTTCACGCCAAAGTGTCCCATTAATCCTCCTCCATGCGGCTCCTGCAACAACAAAAGACGAACGGAGCTAGCTGGAATGTGATAGAGGCGAGGGTGTCCCGATCTTTCGATGAGATGATAGCTATCGTTTTTGGTGGAGTAGACTTTGACGATCCGACTACGAACGTGCGAGGACGTCGCGCCTTAGCAATCGCTAAACCAACTCCGAGAGGTTATTGACCACGCCGGAGCACAATCAACCTGACCACGAGGGTCTATCTCCTGCAAGCAAACGAAGAACAAGCAAGAAACTAAGATTTGCAATCTGGATATTGCGAATATAAGATGAAAGCTTTATTGATCAAGGTGGGGTTCTGTGACGTCTTGGTCTGGTCGTTGAACACAAACGAAGTACGCGAAGTTGCAGCTATGGCGAACTTTTAATCTAAACAAAACCCAAAGTCTAAACGGTGCCCTAAGGGCTGTATATATGGAGGAAGAGGAGGGGATTTCGTGGCCCTTGAAGGAGGGGTCCGAAACCAACCCTATCTCTTGTTTCCCCACACATACGGACTCTAAAAACAGCCTATACTCAAGTACTTCGAAATTACATGGGCCTGGCCCAATAATAAGGTGACGCAGCACCTATAATAGCCTCTGGACAAAATTTATGAAGTGACATCTTGTATATTTCGTCCAAGGCTTCCTGCACTCATTATGGTGGCTTCAAAGTCCTGAAATCATCACTTGTAACTCCGTTCTTGTTCCCCTTGTGCATGCCATCATCTCCATGCTTGAACTTGCTCCAAGGTTCCTCTTTCTTGTCCAAGCTAGGCCCTTCATTTGTAAGCAAAACAAATGTATCCAATTTAGGCAGCATCATATTCTCATGAACTTTAGAATCATTACCAAGAAACGAAAGTACCTGATATTTTAATTGACGTGCGCGAGCTCTAGTAATTGGTCCAGTATGTATAGAAGCAGGGGCTGTGGGTGTAACAATGGTATTGATGTCCTCATCACTTTGGGCCTACAGAACAACATATAAAAATCCTATGGGTATGTCTCCATATAAAATGGTTTATGGAAAAGCTTGTCATTTGCCTCTTGAGTTAGAACATAAAGCATATTGGGCAATTACGAACTCAACTATGATTTCAAACTTGCCGGTGAAAAGAGGTTATTTGATATTAGCTCACTAGATGAATGGAGAACCCAAGCCTATGAAAATGCCAAACTATTCAAAGAAAAGGTTAAAAGATGGCATGACAAAAGAATCCAAAAGCGGGAATTCAAAGTTGGAGAATATGTTCTTTTGTACAACTCTCGTTTTAGATTCTTTGGAGGAAAACTTCCCTCCAAATGGGAAGGACCATATATTATCGATGAGGTTGTTCTCTCTGGAGCTATCAAGATTAATAATGCCAAAGGTACTAACCCGAAGGTGGTCAATGGACAAAGAATTAAACACTATATCTTAGGTACGCCTATTAATGTTAAAAGTAATATTATCCAAACCATGACACCGGAGGAACACATAAAAGAAACCTTCCGGAACACTCCAGTATCCTGAAAAAGAGGAGGTACGTGATACGGTAAGTAAGCCCCGGTATCGTATCACCACCACTTTTATTGCCCTTATCTATTTTAGTTCGATCTTTAGTTATACCATGAATTAGTTGAATAAAAGTTTAGTATGATCTATCTTTGAGTATTAGTTTTCGTGATCTATCTATCTATGTAATCGAGTGAGAGTTATATAATAAAGTTTAGTTTGAGTCTTTGCTTCTTTACTTTTATGTTGCAATCAAATATAAGGAAATAAATGAAAAAAAGATCATATGCTAACCTTATGGTAAGTAATGACATCACATAAGGAAAAGTATAAGTGGTAAAATTTATTGGAGATTGACAAACATAGCATTGGTCAATGATGCAACTCATGAAAGAATGAATAAAGGAAGAGAAGATTCACATGCAAATACACTATCTTGGACATCTTTTATGATTGTGAGCCCCCATTAAATATTATATGTCAAAATTGTTGATGTTGGACAAGGAAGACAACGTAATGATTAATGTTTGTTCATATTCACATAGAAGTTATATTGTCATAGATCCTTCAACATGGGGTGCTTGCTCAAAATCTTTGCTAGCCAAAATTCCGAACTAAGTAGAGATACTACTTGTGCATCCAAAAACCCCAAACCCAAACTCATGTTTTGAGAGTCCACCATACCTACCTATGGATTGAGTAAGATCCTTCAAGTAAGTTGTCATCGGTGCAATAAGGCAATAAAAATTGCTTCTAAATGTGTTGGATCATTTAGTGTAAGAGAAAATTGAGCGTTGTACGAACTTGTGATGGCAAAGTAATAAAAGCGGCGGACGGCATAATAAAGGTTGCTATCATAAGGGGCAATATAACATGACGTTCTTTTGCATTAAGGGATTTGGCATACAAACCAAAAAGCGCATGACAACCTCTGCTTTCCTCTGGGAAGGGCATATCTTTTACTTTTATGTATTTACTTTTATGCAAGAGTCAAAGTATTCTTCCCTATTCCTTTTTATTTTCTATTTTTGCAAGCATCATGTGGTGAGGAAAGATCTAGGCACATATATCAAGTTGGATATGAGTGAGCATGAGTTATTATTGTTGACATCACCCTTGAGGTGAATACGTTGGGAGGTGAAACTATAAGCCCCTATCTTTCTACGTGTCCGGTTGAAACTTTTTGCTCATGGGTATGCTGTGAGTGTTAGCAACCATAGAAGATTAAATGATGGTTGAGTATGTGGACTTGCCAAAAGGCTCCGACACGAGACCCTTCCTGAAAATATGATGAATTGTAGTTGCAAAGTTGACTGAGAACACAGTTTGTTGGTTTTCAATAGAGTTTATGCTTTTTACTTCGATGTTGTGATGAATTGTTACTTGTTCATGAGAAGTTATATGATAAAAGCTTTATGATAAGGTTTGTTGCTGTTATGATAATAAGCATGATGCTACTATGTCCGTATTTTATTTTTATCGACACCTCTCTCTCTAAGCATGTGGACATGTTTTTCGATATCGGTTTTCGCTTGAGGACAAGCGAGGTCTATGCTTGGGGGAGTTGATACGTCCATTTTGCATCATGATTTCTTATTGTTATTTATAATGTTTTTATGCATAATAATGCTTTATGGAGTAATTCTAATGCCTTTTCTCTCATAATATGCAAGGTTTACACAAAGAGGGAGAATACCGGCAGCTGGAATTCTGGACCTAAAAAAGCTACGTCAGAGATACCTATTCTGCACATCTCCAAATAGGCTGAAACTTCACGGAGAATTATTTTGGAATATATGAAAAATATTGGAGCAAATAACTACCGGATGGGGGCCACCTGGTGACCATAAGACACCAGGGCACGCCAGGCCCCCTAGGTGCGCCCTGGTGGGTTGTGGTCAGCCTAGCCCACCTCCGGTGCCCATCTTCTGGTATATAAGTCATTTTGACCTAGAAAAAATAAAGAGAGGACTTTCGGGATGGATCGCCGCCGTCTCGAGGCGGTACTTGGGCAGGAGCACTTTTGTCCTCCGGCGGAGCGATTCCGCCAGGGGAACTTCCCTCCCGGAGGGGGAAATCGAAGGCATCGTCATCACCAACAACCCTCTCATCTTTGGGAGGCCAATCTCCATCAACATCTTCAACATCACCATCTCCTCTTATACCCTAGTTCATCTCTTGTGTTCAATCTTTGTACCGAAACCTCAGATTGGTACCTGTGGGTGACTAGTAGTGTTGATTATATCTTGTAGTTGATTGCTATATGGTTTATTTGGTGGAAGATTTTATGTTCAGATCCATTATGCTATTTAATAGCCCTCTGCTCTTGAGCATGAATATCATTTGTGATTAGTTACTTTAGTTCTTGAGGTCACGTGAGAAGTCATGTTGCAGGTAATCATGTGAACTTGATATGTGTTCAATATTTTGATGATATGTATGTTGTGATTCCCTTAGTGGTGCCATGTGAACATCGACTACATGGCACTTCACCATATTTGGGCCTAAGGGAATGCATTGTGGAGTAGTTATTAGATGATGGGTTGCTAGAGTGACAGAAGCTTAAACCCTAGTTTATGCGCTACTTCGTAAGGGACCGATTTGGATCCAAATGTTTAATGCTATGGTTAGATTTTATCTTAATACTTCTCTTGTAGTTCCGGATGCTTGCGAGGGGGTTAATCATAAGTGGGAGGTTTGTTCAAGTAAGAACAGCACCCAAGCACCGGTCCACCCACATATCAAATTATCAAAGTAGCGAACGTGAATCAAACCAACATAATGAAAGTGACTAGATGAAATTCCCGTGTGCCCTCAAGAATACTTTGCTTATTATAAGAGACCGTTTTGGCCTGTCCTTTGCCACGAAAGGATTTGGCTACCTTGCTGCACTTTATTTACCGTTACCATTACTTGCTCGTTACAAATTATCTTGCTATCAAACTACCTGTTACCGACTATTTCAGTGCTTGCAGAAAATACCTTGCCAAAAACCACTTGTCATCTCCTTCTGCTCCTCGTTGGGTTCGACACTCTTACTTATCGAAAGGACTACGATTGATCCCCTATACTTGTGGGTCATCGTGTCTCCTCCTCCTTGGTCCAGTAAGAGAAGACGGAGAAGTAGATGGGATCACAACCAGCACGACGGCGTGGTGGTGATGGTGGTGGTGGAGCTAATTCAGCACGGCTTCGCCAGGCGCTACTAGAATGAGGACGGAGGAACTACAGAGTAATGGGAGAGAGAGGGGCGCCAAGGGCTTGGTGTGTGCTCTGGGGGCGCCCCTTCCCCTCTATATATAGGTGAAGGGCCGTGGGGAATAGCCCCTGCAAGCCCTAAGGTGCAGCCAAGGGGGAGAGGACTTGGACTCCAAGTCCAATCCTATTCCTACTAGTAGAATGTCCGTGCGTTGCCACGGGCTTCTGAAATATTTTGGTGAAGTTATATAAAGCTAAGATAATGCATGCTAAATTTCACAGGTAGAGATAATATAACACGGTCACAATTGCATAATAATTGACTGTAATATTTATAGGGGTACAAACATAGCATGCCGTCATGATGCAAAAATAATCCAAATCAGTATAAAAAATAAGCCAAGTTAGTAGAATACAAAAAGCAATATGACGAAGAACATATCAACACCAACATTGAAAAAATACCTTGTGCGATAACATTTAAATTGGCATCCTTTTTTGGTTATTTATGAGATATCACCGGTTCATTATGTTGTAAAAAACTCGGTGAATATACGGCCCCTTTCAGCGACGCCGGTTCAGAACCTCGATGGGTTCTTTTTGAACATATCTAAAATCCGTATCTATGTCTCCTATATTCTGAAAAAATAAATATAAAATGCATCTTTTGTATTATCATATATAACATACATACAAAGAAGGATTAGCTATATGCACCTCTTCTCGTGGTGTTTCGGTCCGGTCTATGAACGTTACATCAGTGTGTATGTCAGAACTCATTTTGCACTGCATCATATAACAAAAGAGGAAGATTTAAAATATAAATGATATTTTTATACTGCATCATATAAACACATGTGATATATAATAAAAATAAAAGAACTAACACAACTGTTTTAATAATTTATAAAAAAGGTTTTTATTTTTTCACTTAACTTTTTTTTGAAAGGTTTTCACCTAACCTTACCACTACAGCCAGTCCACTCCTCTCCCTCTACTCATCTCCCCGCCGCATCGCCCCCATCCTCCTCTCCCTTGCATCACCGCCAGCGACCGGAGGTGGTACGCGCTTGTGCTGGCGTGGCCGCAGCTCCACGAGGCCGTGCTCGACCCCGGCGGCACCGAGCCCTTCACACGCGCCCACGCCGGCATCCCCGCCTACGCCTACTACGGTCAGGACCGGGAGGCAAACGAGGTGATGCTCCGGGCCATGACCAGCGTGCCGGAGCCGTTCATGGAGGTGCTGCTGGACGGGTACTGCCCCGGCGGAGGGTTCGAGGGCGTGGCCATGCTCGTCGTCGTCGGCGGAAGCTCCGGCGCTTGCCTCGTGATGATCATGCGCAGGGTGCCCACCATCCGCTAGGGAGTCAACTTCGACCTGCCGGACATCGTCCCCACCGCGCCTCCCATCGCTGGTGAGACCGTCGATCCCCCAATCCATAGCCTACCTGCCCGTTGTCATTTCTGTTTCCCTCTCCCCGGCTGTCTTCTCCTCATGATAGAGCTTACCCGTCTGAATTTTTAGTGAATAAGGTGCAGACACGTAGCCACGGGAGCACGGGACGGCTTGATCTAAATGGCAAGCTGAAGTGCAGCGTTCGTGTACTGACAGTAATACGCTAGGTATTAAGTGCAGCGGTCGTGTGCTATCAGTAATCTTGTACGTACTATACAGTGGGTACTTAACTGCAGCCGTCGTCACTGACAGTAATCTAGTAAGTTGAATCAGTGATTGAAAGTTGAAGCAGACTAACTAACAAACAAGTCGGCAGAGCATAGCACCACACTTGACAATGACAATGCCACGACCGATCGGTCCATCACAAGGGATTTACCACCACCACACAGAGAGAAAATCTAAAGAAACATACGTTGTTTTCGGCATTGACATCGGCAGCAGACGAGTTTGATAATGAGGTTTCAGAGCATACTTGGGGTAAACTATGCATAATGCACTATTGCTGATGCTGGCTTCAGAAAAATCAACCAGTTCAGAGTTTAGAGTGATGTGCCATCCCTGTCCCTACCTAACATGGTAAAAATGAAAGGATAGGCACAATTTTTGCTATATTATTTGTTAGTTGGTTTTGTAGCACACTTATGGCAAACTATGCATTCCTTACCATCTTGGCTTCAGAATGTTTAACCTGTTCAGAGTTCATGGTGTCAACATCAACAGTAGATGAGTTACAAAAAACAGATGAGTTTGATAACGAGTTTTTTTAGGACCGATAATGTGGTTGTTCCATATCTAATAATTATTACACACTTATAGATAAGAGAAATATACACAGATGTTCATACCTAGATCCACTTGCTCTACTTCTTGACTATCCTTGATGCTCGTTCACTTGTTGATGTTCCTTGGTTATCTGTGATGGATGAGGGGGAGGAGGGAGGGGGGAGGAATGGCAGAGGAGGTTCACAATATATAGGACGACAAAATACTTTTACCTATATGCGGCCCATCTTTTTTCCTTTTCCCTTGATACATTCCTGTAGCAAAGTTATGAACATGATATGTTGCCTATTTTACCCCAATGTGAAAACAGAAACGAAAGATATGAACATGATAGGCTGCCAAATTTTGATTAATGCTTAACTCTAGAAGCACACATGCCAATAAAGTAGTAAAGATCTAAAAAAATCAGAACTTGCTAAATATTTTAATTAGTGTATTAATTACAATTAGATATTTTATTATCGTTTATACACCAAGATTAGTTACCACAATATTCGTCAACATTGTCAGCCTCGGCAAAGATTTCTGGGTTGTATTCATCAACATTTCTCCCCTCACCCTGGCCTGTAACACAATAGTGATGTTAAAACGTAATAATTAGTTGGGAATGATGTTTGCCATGTATAGCAAACTTGATAGCTGAACATATACATGGTGTCGGCGTGCGACACCTATGGGATCCCAAAGGACCCCTTTACGATTCGGCGGGGGGAGAGGTATGCGCAAAGAGCAGAACCAACGATCGACGCGGGGCGATTTTATCCAGGTTCGGGCCGCTGATCAGCGTAAAACCCTACTCCTGCCTTGTTTTATTATCGATGTTCTTGAGCCGAGGCTCCAGGAGCGCTCGCAGTGAACAGTACGTTCAAAGAGCAGCTACACGTGCAGAATGGGCCAGAAGATCCTCCCCCTGTAGCAGTTGCCTTGGGCCTCCTTTTATATCACAAAGGGGTCACCACAGTGGCAAAATGTACATACATTGTGGTGTAAAGTAGCTACAGGGTCATCATACCTAACCCCTGACGGATTAGGACGAACGCATTTAATGCACCGTGAGGTGTCCGTTTAGGTGTCCTCACTTTCTCGGGGATGG
>JAAAXO010000064.1:724634-752388 GCA_011799875.1 Thinopyrum elongatum | reverse complement strand
GAGCGCGACGCGGTCAGGCGCGGCTCGCGACTGCGCTAGCGATCGTCGAGCGGCGTGGGTGATGTTGAGAGAGGAGAGGGGGGGGACCAGCGGCGGGCCCACATCAGAGGCGGGGGGGAGAGAGGCTGGCCCGGGCGACGGTGTCGGTGGTAGGGTGAGGAGGGCGACAGTGGTCGACGGGAGAAGGCGACGGGCGGGCGCGAAAGGCGATCACGACGACGTTGTCGGGGGAGGAACGCTCGGGGCGCGAGGTTCGTACTGTGCGCGACTCTTGCGACTCTTCCCGATCCCACTGGATCGCCGGAGGTCGGGGAGGGGGGGGAACGTGGGACGGTGAGGTGGCCTCGACGAGGACTCGGCTTAGGCGGCGGTGGACGAAGGCGGCCGGCGCGCGGCGGTTAGCGATGCGTCCGGCGCGAGAGCGAGGCGAACGGCGACGGGGGCGCGTCGTGCGGGCAGCTCCCGATCCCGATCCAGTTTGCATCGGGGAAGGGAGAGTGGGGGGGAGTGGGTATTAGGGGTTTTGGGTGGACCGGGGGGGTGTTAAAGGGGGGGGGCGGCTGGGCCGGGCCTGGGGGTGCCTGGTGCCAGCTGGGCCACTGCCACTTGGTCCGGGGGGGGGGCTTTTCCTTTTTACTTTCTCTTTCTCTTTTTGATTATCCTACCCCTGTTTTGTAAATAGTTAGGCTCAAATTGATTTTGTAAAAACATGTGACCTGGTCCAATAATACCATTGCTTTATTTCCTAACACCTAAAATATGTTTTGGGCAAAACATTCGTTTCATACTTAAATTAGATTTAATAAATGGTTATTAAATATGTTTTTAGGTCGTGTTGTGAAGATGTTTGAGTCCACTTCACCAACTCCATGATGTTGGTTTCAATTTAGAATTGTGCGTCTGATTTATTTGCTATTTAAAATAACAATGTTAGTTCTATGTTGGACACAAAACTTTTATTTCCACTTTATAATTTAATTTTGCTTGATTAACTCGTTCAACTTGGCCTTGGGATTGAGGATGATAAGCTGAACTCCAGGTAATATGAGTTCCCATAGCCTTTTGGAAACTTTCCCAGAAATGACCAGTGAATATGCTGCCACGGTCTGAACTGATCTCTTTCGGAATACCGTGGAGTGAAACAATTCTGGAGATATATAACTCTGCTAACTGACTAGCAGTGATCGTCTCCTTGACAGGCAGAAAGTGTGCAACTTTAGAGAGTTGGTCGACGACGACAAGAATAGCATCGTGACCCTTCTGTGACCTGGGAAGTCCTGTAACGAAATCCATCTGAACCTTATCCCATTTCCATAAAGGAATAGGAAGTGGTTGCAGAATCCCAGCAGGCTTCTGATGTTCTGCTTTAACGCGTCGACACACATCACATTCAGCAACATATCGAGCAATGTCTTGCTTCATTCTAGACCACCAGTACCTTTGACGGAGATCACGATACATCTTGGTGCTACCCGGATGAATAGACAGCGGGGTATCATGTGCCTCCTTCATGACTTTATCAGTCATAAGCTCAAAGCGAGGTACTACAATGCGGTCTCTGAAATACAAGGTTCCATCTTCAGACAGCGAGAAATCCCTGTACTTTACAAGGTGAAGGTCTTTCTTCATCAGATCAATTTCAGCATCTTTAGCTTGCGCATTCTTAACAGCTTTCTCAAGGTCTAGTTCAACAACCAAGGTTTTTAGGTATCCTTGGGGAACTATCTCGAGATTTAGCTTTCGAAGCTCTTCATACAGAAGTGGTTGCTGTAGCTGAACCTCAAGTTCGCAGCAATAGGATTTGCGGCTCAACGCATCAGCCATTACATTAGCCTTGCCAGGGGTATAAGAAATACCCAAGTCATAGTCCGCAATGGTCTCCATCCATCTTTGCTGATGGAGATTCAGAGATGGCTGAGTGAACAAGTACTTCAAACTTTTATGATCCGTGTAGATCTCGCAACGATTACCGAGAAGGTAATGTCGCCATAACTGCAATGCATAGATGACAGCAGCTAGTTCTAGATCATGTACCGGATAATTCTCTTCATGTGGGCGCAACTGACGAGAGCCATAAGCAATCACTTTACGCTCTTGCATTAGGACACAGCCTAATCCTTCACGGGATGCATCACAATAAATCACAAAGTCTTTACGGGAATCTGGAGGAGCAAGTACTGGGGTATTGTAACGGATTGACATCTGCCCCAGTGGATAAAGAATGTACTCTGGATGTATCCCTGCTCGAACAGCTGGTAGCTGCGTCGCAGGGTGTGGTGGAAACAAACGATCCATCTGAAACAGAGGAAACTCATGATTGTCAAAAGACAAGGAGAAGTATAACCGATCTCGGAGAGAAAGGTTAAACAAAACAATGGAAAGGAAAATGATTATCAGACTAATCAGATCAATGTCAGGGAAATCGCACATATATCCAGCTCTCCGGGTGGACGAGAATTACGAGATCCTAAGTGTCGGCGTTAGTAAACTTTAGTTAACCCGAAAGGAAGAGAGGTCAGAGTCCCAGAGTAAAGATGAGGAATAAAAGATACTAATACCTCCCAATTGGCGACGTGGGCCCGTAAGCCACACAGCCAAGTTAGTAAAACAGTTTTCCGGTTTCTAGACTCAACTTCGGCCAAGGAGTTGGAAAGGGGGTAAGAGGGGAACGGTTGCAAGTTTGGATAGTTAGGGACGCGTGACGGGCGAACGGACCGCGTATTCAGATTCGTCTCATCGTTCTGAGCAACTTTCATGTACAAAGTATTTTCATCTGAGCTACGGATTATTTTATATGATTTTCTAAAGTTTTTATTAATTTCTGGAATTTAATTAATTATTTAAATTAACATTATCCGAAACAGTGTCTTGCTGACGTCAGCATGACGTCAGCATGACGTCAGGACCAGTGGGTCCCACCTGTCATACTCACATTAGGCTAATTAGTGATTAACTAATTAATTAACATTTAATTAAACTAATTAATTAAATTAGACTAATCTAAACAGGGTTAATTAACTTAATTAATTAACTAATTAATTAATTAATTATTTTTATTAATTATAATTTTTAATTTTTCAAAAAAAACGTTTCGGGGTGGGGCCCTGGGGTCAGTGGCCCAGGGGCGGACATGTCCGCGGCGCGGCTGCGTGGGGCCGGACAAGTCCGGACCACCACGGGCACGGGCGCACGGGCGCTCGCCTAGGGGGGCGCGGCGCGGGCGACGGCGCGGTGGCCGGAGCGGGTGGAGGCGCGGGAAGGCGCCGGCGAACGACGAGCAGCTGCAGCGCGGGTGAGGGGGGGTGAGGTCGCGGCGGACGAGGGGAAGCGCGGCGTGGCGCGGGGCGTGTCAGGCACGCGCGCGCAGGCAACGGTAGGGGCGAGCGGCGGAGCAGAGCTGCAGCGGCAGCAGCGCGAGGGCGGCGGACGGCGAGGAGCTCCGGTGGAGCAGCGGCAGGGCGCGCGTGCGAGGGGTGAGGCCACGGGGCGCGGGCGGTGGTTGCGGGGCGAAGTGGGGAAGGTGGTACGCGGTCAGGGTGCAGGGGGCGAGGGGAAACGGCGGGCCGAGCGTGGCTTCGGCCAAGGCGGCCACGGGCAGGGACGAGGGGAGCCGGGCGCGGCCCGGTGGTGCGAGGTGCGTGCGCCAGCGCGGTGGCGGGACGACGGCCCGGCGCGCGAGCGCGCGAGGTGTGCACGGGGGCGGGGGGAGGAGACGAGGGAGGCAGCGCCAGGGCTCACCCCCGTTGTAGATGTGCGCCGGCGAGGCTCGGTGATGGCCGGCGATGGAGAGACGGGGACGGCGGCGTGCGACGGCGAAGGCCAAGGAGGAGCGCGCGGGGGGCTCGGGGAAGACGGCGCGGTGCAGGAGGGAGATGCAGGAGGCCGGGAGGGACGGCGCCGGCGACGTGACTCCGCGGAGGAGGACGGAGGCACGGCGGGGCGGCGACCGGCGGCGTCGGGGCCAGTTCCCCCCGATCTGGATCGAGAGGAACGGAGAGAGGAGAGGGATTCGTTCGGGGGGGGTGGGGTGTCGGTGGGCTAGGGTTACGGGGAGTGAGGGGATAAGGGGATGGGGTGGGCCGGCCAGGGGGGAATGGGCCGGCCTGGTTGGTGGCCTGGTGGCCAGCTGGGCCACGGCCCAGTTGGTCCGGGGGGGGGGCTTTTCCTTTTTCTTTTCTTTTCTCCTTTTATTTATCCATACCCCTGTTTTGTAAATAGTTAGGGCTCAAATTGAATTTTGTAAAACATGTGACCTGGTCCATAAATACCAGTGCTTTATTCCCTAACACCTAAAATTAGTTTGGGCAAAACATCATTTCATACTTAAATTAGATTTAATAAATGGTTATTAAATATTGTTTTTAGTCGCTGTTTGAAGATGTTTGAGTCACTTACCCAACTCCAATGATGTTGGTTTCAATTTTAGAATTGTCTCTGATTTATTTGCTATTTAATGAACAATTTAGTTTCTATGTTGGACAACTTTTATTTTCCACTTTAATTTAATTTTGAATTTGAGGTTAGGAGTTGAAATGCAATATGATGTTAATGATGATCATGCACTGATAATCATGCTGACTTGGCTTTATGGAAATGGGATTACTGTGGCTAACCACCGGGGGTGTTACAAATCTCCTCTACTAACAAGAATTCTCGTCCCGAGAATTAAGAAGTAGAAGGAAAAAGTTCGGGGTATTCCGCACGAAGATTATCCTCGCGTTCCCAAGTGGCTTCATCTTCAGTATGATTTGACCACTGCACTTTGAGGAACTTGGTAACCTTCTGACGGGTTCGACGTTCAGCTTCATCGAGAATGCGGATCGGATGTTCCTTATATGAAAGATCATCATGCAATTCGAGCATCTCGTGATCCACTGCTCGGTGCGGAGATTCCTTGAAGCATTTACGAAGTTGCGACACATGGAAGACGTCGTGGATATGAGAGAATTGCGGCGGCAAATCCAATTTATACGCCACTTGACCACGTCTTGGAACAATGCGGAAAGGACCAATGTAGCGTGGAGCTAGCTTGCCCTTGATTCCAAAACGGTGAGTGCCCTTCATAGGGGTGACACGAAGATAAGCTTGATCACCAGGTTGATAAGTCAAACCCCATCGTTTGCGATCATAGTTGCTCTTCTGGCGGTCCTGAGCCGCCTTGAGATTTTCACGGACGATATGGACTTGTTCTTCGGCGTGTTGAATAATATCCGGTCCAACAAGAGGTCGTTCCCCAGTTTCTGACCAATTCAGAGGGGTTCGACACTTACGTCCATAGAGAACTTCAAAGGGGGCCATTTTCAGACTAGCTTGATAGCTGTTGTTATAAGAGAACTCGGCATATGGAAGAGATTCTTCCCACTTCTTGCCGAAAGAAACAACACAAGCTCGTAGCATGTCTTCAAGCACTTGATTAACTCGTTCAACTTGGCCTTGGGATTGAGGATGATAAGCTGAACTCCAGGTAATATGAGTTCCCATAGCCTTTTGGAAACTTTCCCAGAAATGACCAGTGAATATGCTGCCACGGTCTGAACTGATCTCTTTCGGAATACCGTGGAGTGAAACAATTCTGGAGATATATAACTCTGCTAACTGACTAGCAGTGATCGTCTCCTTGACAGGCAGAAAGTGTGCAACTTTGGAGAGTTGGTCGACGACGACAAGAATAGCATCGTGACCCTTCTGTGACCTGGGAAGTCCTGTAACGAAATCCATCTGAACCTTGTCCCATTTCCATAGAGGAATAGGGAGTGGTTGCAGAATTCCAGCTGGTTTCTGATGTTCTGCTTTAACGCGACGACACACATCACATTCAGCAACATATCGAGCAATGTCTTGCTTCATTCTAGACCACCAGTATCTTTGACGGAGATCACGATACATCTTGGTGCTACCCGGATGAATAGACAGCGGGGTATCATGTGTCTCCTTCATGACTTTGTCAGTCATAAGCTCAAAGCGAGGTACTACAATGCGGTCTCTGAAATACAAGGTTCCATCTTCAGACAGCGAGAAATCCCTGTACTTTACAAGGTGAAGGTCTTTCTTCATCAGATCAATTTCAGCATCTTTAGCTTGCGCATTCTTAACAGCTTTCTCAAGGTCTGGTTCAACAACCAAGGTTTTTAGGTATCCTTGGGGAACTATCTCGAGATTTAGCTTTCGAAGCTCTTCATACAGAAGTGGTTGCTGTAGCTGAACCTCAAGTTCGCAGCAATAGGATTTGCGGCTCAACGCATCAGCCATTACATTAGCCTTGCCAGGGGTATAAGAAATACCCAAATCATAGTCCGCAATGGTCTCCATCCATCTTTGCTGACGGAGGTTTAGAGAAGGTTGAGTGAACAAGTACTTCAGACTTTTATGATCCGTGTATATCTCGCAACGATTACCGAGAAGGTAATGTCGCCATAACTGCAATGCATAGATGACAGCAGCTAGTTCTAGATCATGTACCGGATAATTCTCTTCATGTGGGCGCAACTGACGAGAGCCATAAGCAATCACTTTACGCTCTTGCATTAGGACACAGCCTAATCCTTCACGGGATGCATCACAATAAATCACAAAGTCTTTACGGGAATCTGGAGGAGCAAGTACTGGGGTATTGTAACGGATTGACATCTGCCCCAGTGGATAAAGAATGTACTCTGGATGTATCCCTGCTCGAACAGCTGGTAGCTGCGTCGCAGGGTGTGGTGGAAACAAACGATCCATCTGAAACAGAGGAAACTCATGATTGTCAAAAGACAAGGAGAAGTATAACCGATCTCGGAGAGAAAGGTTAAACAAAACAATGGAAAGGAAAATGATTATCAGACTAATCAGATCAATGTCAGGGAAATCGCACATATATCCAGCTCTCCGGGTGGACGAGAATTACGAGATCCTAAGTGTCGGCGTTAGTAAACTTTAGTTAACCCGAAATGAAGAGAGGTCAGAGTCCCAGTGTAAAGATGAGGAATAAAAGATCCTAATACCACCCAATTGGCGACGTGGGCCCGTAAGCCACACAGCCAAGTTAGTAAAACAGTTTTCCGGTTTCTAGACTCAACTTCGGCCAAGGAGTTGGAAAGGGGGTTCCTACAGGCAGTCGGCTCTGATACCAACTTGTGACGCCCCCGGCCCGATCGTGCACTAATCATACACGCAAATGCACACGATCAAGCCTAAGGACTCACGGGAAGATATCACAACACAACTCTAAAACATAAATAAAGTCATACAAGCTTTATATTACAAGCCAGGGCCTCGAGGGCTCGAATACATAAGCTTGCGAACAAGCGTCAGCGGAAGCATCAGATATCTGAGTACAGATATAAAAGAAAGTACAGAAAGGCCTTTAGAAAGGCGGGGCAAAATAAAACACTACGAACGAAAGGCGAAGGCCTCCTGCCTGGGACCCTCCGATCCTACTCCTGGTCGTCAGTCAACTCGTAGTAGTATCCATCCTCTGGGTAGTAGTAGTAACGATCGTCGGGGCATCTGTCTCAGGGGGCTCCGTCCTCTGGTCACGTCAAACTGATATGGGGAGAAAAAGGAAAACAAAGCAACCGTGAGTACTCTGAAGTACTCAGCAAGCAAGGATCTACACTACATATGCAACATTATCAAGGGGAGGCTGTATATGTGGACTGGGCTGCAGAAATGCCAGAATAGAGAGAAGGCCTAGTCCTATCGAAGACTAGCATCTTCAGCGGTCTTGCAGCAGTAGAAGAGAGTAGAACAATGCCATATAAAGTAGTAGTAATAATATCAACCTCACCCAGAGATCCTTTCTCGACTCCCTGCGAGAAAGCAATCCCAGAGCCATACATTCATCAACCTCGTCCTGAGATCCCTTCTCGACTCCCTGCGAGAAGCAATCCCAGAGCCATATATACAGGTCTCATCACAGGTATCCAGTTCTAAATTGTATCAATCAGGATACAACTCCGAGTGTCCTTTACCGTAGGACCGGCTATCGATAGAAGTGTTCTTCCCTGCAGGGGTGCACCAACTTACCCAACACGCTCGATTAACTTCGGCCGGACACACTTTCCTGGGTCATGCCCGGCCTCGGCCAAATGACACATCGCAACCCTACCTACAGCTCAGCAGAGAGGTCCCCGCCGGTCTACATCCTAAGCGCAAGGGGGTCTTGGCCATCGCCCCTCGCCCTCCGGGTCGTTGCGTACATGGCCCAGATCCAAGCACCACCGAAATGGCGCCAGTCACTCCATGCCGCACTGCTGAACTGGACGTCTGACAGAGCTTTCGGCTGATGCATACGATGCAGAACGCCCATACTATGCCCACGTGATGGTTAGTGCTATCAGACCAGAGGTCTGCTCGGATCAAATATCCAAATCGTTAGGACTAGGGCTTGCGGTAACGAGCAGAGACTCACGAAAGATGTGACCCCGTCGTCCCGTCTCGAGGACTTGCGGCAAGGGTTAAGAATGCCCGGCCGCGCCTCGTATTCACCACTCGGGCACCACACTGGCAACCCGCCTTCACATCACACGCGGGTACCCCTCAGGGTCGACCCGCTTTTCCAAGTAACATTGTAAGGTCCAAGTATCCGTGTGTCCATAACATCAGGGAATCCGAGGTATCACCCTCATTGAATTCCCACTCGATGTATCCATCAAGGTGAACTAGGAGGAATCACCCTCACTGGGTCCACACTTGAGGTGTTGTACGACAGCGTCGTTATCGGAAGCGGTGAAGGAGGAATCACCCTCGATGACCACGACCGAATAGCTACTCTACAGAGTTAACATCAGAAGTGCTACAAGAGGTTTCACCCTCGGCACTCGATAGTAACGCTGCAGTGTCGTTACAACTAAGGGGGGTGATGTGCGGTGTCGGGTCCTGGTCTTCAATCCCATTGATCGGGTCTTCTGACGATCCAGCGCGGCAGTCGGGATAAGTGGGGTCACTGATAGGTCTCTACCCAGCCTAAACTAAGCAGTTTAGGATATGCAGATAAATATCTACAGTAGGTTACAATGAACAGGCTATGCATCAGAATAGGTAAAGCAGCAGCAGCAGCAGCAATTCTAATGCAAGCATGGGAATATAGAATGGGCGATATCGGGATGATCAAAGGAGGGGCTTGCCTGGTTGCTCGGCGGCAAGGGCAAGGTCGTCTATGGTGTCTTCGGGATCCGGAGCTGCGTCAGTCTCGGGGACGACGTCAGGGTCGGGGGCTATCGAGAGAGAAGAGGGGGAGGAAACAGTATAAATATATAGCAAACATGAGCATGACAAATACGATACACGGTGCTAGGGGTAGTCTAACGCAGCATCTCACGTAACAGACGGAGCGGGAGAATATCTGACGATATTTCCCGGGTCTTTGGAATTATCGGACAGAGGATAAGAGGGGAACGGTTGCAAGTTCGGATAGTTAGGGACGGGTGACGGACGAACGGACCGCGTATTCAGATTCGTCTCGTCGTTCTGAGCAACTTTCATGTACAAAGTATTTTCATCTGAGCTACGGATTATTTTATATGATTTTCTAAAGTTTTTATTAATTTCTGGAATTTAATTAATTATTTAAATTAACATTATCCGAAACAGTGTCTTGCTGACGTCAGCATGACGTCAGCATGACGTCAGGACCAGTGGGTCCCACCTGTCATAGGCTGTTAGGTTAATTAGTGATTAACTAATTAAATTACTGTTCAATTAACACTAACTACTTAATTAGATTAACCTAATCAGGATTAATTAACTTAATTAATTAACTAATTAATTATTTAATTAATTAATTATTTTAATTATTTTTTATTTTTATTTTCATTTTTTTTAAACGTTTTTGGGGCTGGGCCCTGTCTGTCAGCGGCACAGGGGGGGTAGGGCCCACCGGTCAGCGGCACAGGGGGCCGACCGGGGGGGTGCGTGCGCGCGGGCGCTGCGGGCGCGGCGCGGCGGGCGAGCAGGGGGCACCAGCGCGGCGCTGGGCAGGGCGCGTGCGCGGGCACCAGACGCGGGCGCGGACGGCGATGCGCGAGCGCGCGCAGGGGCGGCGGCGGCGGGGCCGCGGGCAGCGCGCGCGGGGCGCGGCTGCGGCCGGAGGGGAGGCGCGGCCAGGAGCGGTGCAGGGCCCCGACGGCGCGCATGGGGAAACGACGGGTGAGCGCGACGCGGTGAGGCCGCGGCTCGCGAGCGCGCGATCGTCGAGCGGCGTGGTGGAAGAGAGGAGAGGGGGGGGCGCAGCGGCCGGGGCTCACATCGAGGAGAGGCGGGGGGGAGAGGCTGGAAGGCGACGGTTGTGGTGGTAGGGTGAGGAGGGCGACAGGGTCGACGGAGAGAGGCGACGCGGCGGGCGCGAATAGGCGACACGACGATGGTTGTCGGGCGCTCTGGCGCGGCGTCTGTGGCGACGCGGGCCCCGATCCCAACTCCTGGATCGGGGGGGGGGGGGGAACGTGGGACGGTGAGGTGGCCTCGACGAGGAGCGACGGCGTGTAGGCGGCGTGGGACGAAGGCGGCGGCGGGCGGCGGCGGTTAGCGATGGCGTCGCGCGAGAGCGAGGCGAGAGGCGGCGACGGGGGCGCGTCGTGCGGGGCTCCCGATCCCGATCCAGTTTGGATCGGGGAAGGGAGAGAGGGGGGGGGAGTGGGGTAGGTTAGGGTTTTGGGGTGGACCGGGGGGGGGTTAAAGGGGGGGGGCGGCTGGGCCGGCCTGGGTGGTGCCTGGTGGCCAGCTGGGCCACGCCGAGTTGGTCCGGGGGGGGGGCTTTTCCTTTTACTTTCTTTTCTCTTTTTATTATCCATACCCCTGTTTTGTAAATAGTTAGGCTCAAATTGAATTTTGTAAAACATGTGACCTGGTCCATAAATACCAGTGCTTTATTTCCTAACACCTAAAAATAGTTTGGGCAAAACATCGTTTCATACTTAAATGATTTAATAAATGGTATTAAATTGTTTTTAGGTCGTGTTTGAAGATGTTTGAGTCACTTACACCAACTCCAATGATGTTGGTTTCAATTTTAGAATTGTCTCTGATTTATTGCTATTAATGAAAAATTTAGTTTCTATGTTGGACAAACTTTTATTTTCACTTTAATTTAATTTTGAATTTGAGGTTAGGAGTTGAAATGCAATATGATGTTAATGATGATCATGAACCTGATAATATGCTGATTGGGCTTATGGAAATGGGATTACTGTGGCTAACAACCGGGGGTGTTACAATCATTTCACCAATAGCATGTGGTAAAAAGTTGAGAGGAGTTGACGGCAAAAACTGGATGCACTTCATGTCCAAAAAATGGACAATCTCTTTCGAAGTATCAGGTTTTGACAAACTCATCTTTTACAAAGGTCTTTCATTTTTATGGACCTTTTTTCAACTCCGAACTTTTTGTGCATTCAATATGCACCATTCAAAAGCCATTCATCAATTTTCAACCCTTTCTGACTTCATTTGCTATTTTTTATGCATTTACTAATTTTTTTTGGCTATGACCGTGAATTTGAAAAAGCACAACAATGAAACTCTGAAAAAGAGTTGAAAAGTTTGCATGGTATCTCATTTAACACCCACATACAATTGCTAAAAGTTGAGATCGGTTATGGCAAAAACTGGATGCACTTCGTGTACAAAATGGACAATCTCTTCCGAGTATCAGGTTTCCGACGAAAACTCATTATTACAAAGGCATTTGATTTTTTTTATAGCTTATTTTCAACTCCAGACTTTTGTCCATATCATTGTGCACCATTCAAGCACGTCCAATTTTTCAACCCTTTCTGACTTCATTTGCTATTTTTCATGCATTTACACAGATTTTTTTAGGCTAAATGACCGCTGAGTATTGAAAGTCACTACAACATGAACTCTGAAAAAGGTTGAACATTGGCATTGGTATCATCATTTCACACTCTAGCATGTGCTAAAAAAGTTTGAGAGGGTTCAAGGCACAAACTGGATGCAGCTTACTGTACGTGTACAAAATGGACATTCGTTTCGAGAATCAGGGTTTCGAGAACGAAAACCTCTCTTTCAAGTGACATTCAGTTTTTTACACTTATTCCAACTCCAGACTTTTTTGGTGCATTCCGTATGCACACTTCAAAGCCACGCCATCAATTTTCAACCCTTTCTGCCTTCATTTGTTTATTTTCAATGCAATTTACTATAATTTTTTGGCTAAATGCCCTGCCAATTGCAAAAGCCACTATCAGACTCTGAAAGGTTGAAGTTGGCATTGACATCATTTCACCCACCATCAGCCAATGTGCTCAAAGTTGTGCAGGGTTACGCCCGCAACACTGCATGCAATTCGTGTACACAAATGGCCAATCTCTTTCGCGAGTTCAGGGTTTCGGACGAAAACTCATCTGTTACAAAGGCATTTCATATTTTATAACTTATTTCAACTCCAGAATTTTTTGTGCATTCAGTTGACTGCACCATTCAAAGCACGCCTTCAATTGTCAACCTTTCTGACTTCATTTGTTATTTTTCAGGAATTTACTAATTGTTTGAGGTTAAATGACAATGAAATTGAAAAAAAGAAATAAAATTTGAACTTGAAAAGGTTGAAAAGTTGGCACATTGTATCCATCATTCCACCCACATAGCATGTGCTAAAATGTTGAGAGGTTACGGCAAACACTGGATGCACTTTCGTATACAAAATGGACAATCTCTTTCAAAGTATCAGGGTTTAGGACGAAAAACTCAATGTTACCAAGGCTATTTCAAGTTTTATAATTATTTCAACTCCAGGACTTTTTGTGCATTCAGTGTGCCAGCATTCAAAGACACGCCTTCAATTTAAACCTTTTGACTTCATTTGTTATTTTCATGGAATTTACTAATTTTTTTGAAGCTAAAATGACCCTGAAATTGAAAACGCACTACAAATTGACCTCTGAAAAGGTGGATGAAAGTTGGCCATGGTATCATCATTTCACCCACATAGCATGTGCTAAAATGTTGGGAGGGTTAGGCAAACACTGGATGCAATTCGTGTACAAAATGGGACAATCTCTTTCAAAGTATCAGGGTTTCGGACGAAAAACTCCAATTGCTCCAAAGGCATTCATTTTTTTATAACTTTATCAACTCCAGACTTGTTTGTGCATTTAGTATGCACCATCAAAGCCACGTTCATCAATTTCATCCTTCTCTGGACATTGCTATTTTTCATGCATTTAATTATTTTTTTATTGAGCTAAATGACCCTTGAAATTGACAAGCACTACAAAATGAACTCTAAAAAGATGAAGTGGGGCATGGTACCATCATTCACCCACATAGAGGTGTAAATAGTTGAGAGGGGTACGGCAAAACTGGATTGCACTTTCGTGTACAAAATGGGGACAATCTCTTTCGAACAGTATCAGGGTTTTTCGGACGAAAAAACTATATGTTACAAAGCATCATTTTTTAACTTATATCAAACTCCAGGACTTTTTGTGGAATTCAGTATGCAGCATTCAAAGCACCACAATTTTCAAACCTTTTGACTTCATTTGCTATTTTTCATGCATTTACTGATTTTTTTGAGCTTAAGACCTGAAATGAAAAAGCACTACAAACGTTTCTGAAAAGGTTTGAAGTGGCATGGTATCATTCAATTAAACACATGAGCATGTGGTAAAAAGTTGAGAGGGTCATTGGCAAAAACTGGATGCACTTAGGTACCCCCCCACCATGGTCAATCTACTTTCGGAAGTATTCAGGGTTTTCAGACGGAAAACTAATCTTTTACAAAGGCATTTCATTTTATGACTTTTTTCAAACTCTTGGATTTTGTTGCATTCAATATGCACCATTTCAAAAGCAATGTATCAATTTTCAACCCTTTCTGATTCATTCTGCTATTTTTTTTCAGTGCATTTCTGATTATTTTGAGCTCCTAAATGGACCCTGAACTTGAAAAAGCCTACAAGAAACTCTGAAAAGGTTGGAAGTTTGCATGGTATCACTTCACCACAGACAATGTGCTAAAAGTTGAGTGGGGTTATGGCAAACAAATGGATGCAATTCATGCCAAAATGGACCAATATCTTTCGAAGTATACAGGGGTTTACGACGACGAAAACTCATCTGTTACAAAGGAATTTCATTTTTTATAAACTTATCTAATCCAGATTTCTTGTGCGTTCCAGTATGCACCATTCAAAAGCCACGTCAATCAATTTTTCAAACCCTTCTGACTTCTTTTGCTATTTTTTCATGCATTTTACTGATTTTTTTTGCTAAATGACACTGATATTGAAAAGCACCCAAATGACCTTGAAAAGGTTTGTTGAACATTGGCATGTTATCATTATTTCACCCAAATAGCATGTGCTACTAAAAAGTTGAGAGGTTACGCAAAAAAAACTGGATGCAACTTCGTGTATAAAAGGACAATCTCTTTCGAAGTATAAGGGTCTCGACAGAAAACTCATCTGTTACAAAGCAATTCATTTTTAGAACTTATTTATAATCCAGACTGTTGTGCATTCAGTATGCACCATCAAAGCCACGTATCAATTTCAAACCCTTTCTGACTTCATTTGCCTATTTTTAAGCATTACTAATTTTTATGAGCTTAAAGTGACACGAAATTGAAAAGCAATACAAAGATGAATCGAAAGGTTGAAAGTTGCATGGGATCATCATTTCACCCACATACAATGTGCAAAAAGTTTGTTGAGAGGGGTTATGGCAAAAAATGGATGCATTCGTGTACAAAATGGGACAATCTCTCGAAGTTATCAGGGTTTCTAGACGAAAACTCATCTATTACAAAGGCATTTGATTTTTTTAAGCGTATCGCAACTGCTAGACTTTTGTGGCATTCAGTAGGACACGTTCAAAAGCCACGTCAACAATTTTCACCAAATTTCTGATTCATTCGGCTATTTTTCATGCTTTACTAAATTTTTTTAAGATAAATGAACACTGAATTTGTAAAAGCACTAAAATGAACTATGAAAAAGGTGAGCATTGGCATGGTTATCATAATTTACCCTCTAGATGTGCTAAAAAGTTGTGAGAGGGTTACGGCAAAAAATGGATTGCAAATTCGTGTACAAAATGGACAATCTGTCGAAAAGTATCAGGGGTTTCGGACGAAAACTCATTTCGTACATGACATTTCATGTTTATAACTATTTCACTCCAGAATTTTTGTCGCAGTGGTATGCACCATTCAAAGCAAGCCATCAATTTTTCAACCACTTTCGACTTTCATTTGATTTTTTCATGCATTTTACTATTTTTTTGAGCTAAATGACCCTAAAATTTAAAAAGCGCTACAAATGAACCCTGAGGTGGAAAAGGTTTGATGAAATGTTGGATTGTAGCATCAATTCACCCACATAGAATGTGCTAAAAGTTGGTTGAGAGGGTTTTACGGCAAAAAACTGCATGCAAGTTCGTTGTTGTACAAATTGGACAATCTCTTTCGGAGTATCAGGGTTTCGGACGAAAACTCAGCTGTTACAAGGCATTTAATTTTTATATACTTATTTAACTCAGACTTTTTTGTGAGTTAGTATGCACCATTCAAGCCGTCATCATTTCATCCTTCTCTGAATTATTGCTATTTTCAGATTTACTTATTTTTTAGCCTAAATGACCCGAAATTGAAAGCACTACAATGAACTCTAAAACGATGAAAGTTGGCATGGTGACATTATTTCACCCACATAGCATGTGGCTAATAGTTGAGGAGGGTTACGGCAAAACCTGGATGGATGCACTTCGTTGTCCAAAATGGACAATCTTTCTAATAAGATAGGGTTCGGGACGAAAACTATCTGGTTACAAGACATTTCTGTTTTTATAATATATCAACTCAGACTTTTTGTGCATCAGTATGCAGCATTCAAAGCCACGTCATCAATTTTCAACCCTTTCTGAATTCATTTGCTATATTTCATGCACAATTATGATTTTTGAGGCTTAATGACCCTGAAAGAAAAGCACTACACACGATTTCTGAAAGGTTGAGTGAATGAAGTTGGGCCATGGTATATCATTTCACCCACATAGCAGGTGGTAAAAAGTTGAGAGGGTCATGGCAAACCTTGGAGCACTTCATGGACAAAATGGTCAATCTCTTTCGAAGAAAGTACAGGGTTTCCGACGAAAATATCTTTTACAAACGGCAGTTCATTTTTATGACTTTTTCACTCTTGAATTTTTGTGCATTCCATATGCACCATTCCCCCACAGCCCCATGTATCAATTTTCAACCCTTTCTGACTTCATTTGCCTTGTTCAGCCATCTACTGATTATTTTGAAGCGAAATGACCCTGAAATTGAAAGCCCTACAAATGCACTCTGAAAAGGTTGACAAGTTTGAGGGTTCATCATTTCACCCACCTACAATGTGCTTAAAACAGTTTGAGGGGGGGTATGGCAAAAAACGGAGGCACTGCTGTCCAAAATGGACAAGATCTTCGACTATCAGGGTTTCTGACGAAAACTATGTACAAAGAAGAGGCACTAGGGGGGTAGGGGAAAAACCAGGTAAGCGGCAAAGGGCGGGAAAGAATCGGGGGGGGGGGGAGATGCGAAGTGCGGCGCTTGCGGGCAGCCGGCGCGGCGGTGCGCCGCAAGGGGCACCAAGACGACAGGCGCTGGCAGGGCCGAGTGCGCGGCACACGAAGACGCGCGCGCGGCGGCGATGCGAGAGAGCGCGCAGGGGGCGGCGGCGGAGGGGGCAGCGGGCAGCTGCGCGCGGGGGCGCCGGGCTGCGGCCGGAGGGGAGGAGGCGACGGCAGGGAGCGGTTGAGGGCCACGACGCGTGCATGGGGAAAACGACGGCGTGAGCGCGACGCGGTTTGAGGCGCGGCTCGCGACTGCGCTAGCGATCGTCGAGCGGCGTGGGTGGATGGTGGTGGAAGAGAGGAGAGGGGGGGGGACAGCGGCGGGGCTCACATCAGAGGCGGGGGGGGAGAGAGGGCTGGACGGCGACGGTGTCGGTGGTAGGGTGAGGAGGGGACAGTGGTCGACGGGAGAAAGGCGACGCGGCGGGCGCGAATAGGCGGACACGACGATGGGTTGTCGGGCGCCTCTGGCGCGGTTTCGTCTGTGGCGACCGCGGGCCCCGATGCCCAATCTGGATCGGGAGGGGGGAGGGGAGAGGGAACGTGGGACGGTGAGGTGGCCTCGACGAGGAGCGACGGCGTGTAGGCGGCGGTGGGACGAAGGCTGGCCCGGCGGGCGGCGGCGGTTAGCGATTTGGCGTCCGGCGCTGAGAGCGAGGCGTAGAGGCGGCGACGGGGGCGCGTCGTGCGGGCGCTCCCGATCCCGATCAGTTTGGCGATCGGGGAAGGGAGAGAGGGGGGGAGTGGGGTAGTTAGGGGTTTTGGGGTGGACCGGGGGGGTGGTTAAAGGGGGGGGGCGGCTGGGCCGGGCCTGGGTGGTGCCTGGTGCAGCTGGGGCCACGCCGAGTTGGTCCGGGGGGGGGGCTTTTCCTTTTACTTTCTTTTCTCTTTTTATTATCCATACCCCTGTTTTGTAAATAGTTAGTGCTCAAATTGAATTTTGTAAAAACATGTGAACCTGGTCCATAAATACCAGTGCTTTATTTCCTAACACCTAAAAATAGTTTGGGCAAAACATTCGTTTACATACTTAAATAGATTTAATAAATGGTTATTAAATATGTCTTTTAGGTCGTGTTTGAAGATGTTTGAGTCACTTCACCAAACTCCAAGATGTTGGTTTCAATTTTAGAATTGTCTCTGATTTATTTGCTATTTAAGAAAAATTTAGTTTCTATGTTGGACACAAAACTTTTATTTTCACTTTAAATTTAATTTTGAATTTGAGGTTAGGAGTTGAAATGCAATATGATGTTTAATGATTGATCATGAACCTGATAATAATGCTTGATTGGGCTTTATGGAAATGGGGATTACTGTGGCTAACAACCGGGGGGTGTTACAATCATTTCACCAATAGCATGTGGTAAAAGTTGAGAGGAGTTGCGGCAAACAACTGGATGCACTTCATGTCCAAAAATGGACAATCTCTTCGAAGTATCAGGGTTTATGACGAAACCTCATCTTTTACAAAGGCCATTTCATTTTTATGGACCTTTTTTTCAACTCCGACTTTTTGTGCATTCAATATGCACCATTCAAAAGCCATTCATAAATTTTCAAACCTTTCTGGACTTCAATTTGCTATTTTTATGCATTTACTAATTTTTTTGGCTAATGACCTGATGAATTTGAAAAAGCACAACAATGAAACTTGAAAAAAAGAGTTGAAAGTTTGCATGGTATCTCATTTCACCACATACAATGTGACTAAAAGTTGAGAGGGTTATGGCAAAAAACTGGATGCACTCGTGTACAAAATGGACAATCTCTTCCGACGTATCACGGTTTCCGACGGAAAACTCATATATTACAAAGGCATTTGATTTTTTTTATTAGCTTATTTTCAACTCCAGACTTTTGCCATTCAGTATGTGCACCATCAACAACGTCTCAATTTTTCAACCCCTTTCTGACTTCATTTTGCTATTTTTCATGCATTTACAGATTTTTTTACGCTAAATGACCTGACTGATATTGAAAAGTACTACAACATGAACTCTGAAAAACGGTTGACATTGGCATTGGTATCATCATTTCACACTCATAGCATGTGCTAAAAAAGTTTGTGAGGGAGGGTTACGGCACAACTGGATGCACTTCGTGTACTGTACAAAATGGACAATTCGTGCGACGGATCAGGGTTTGGACGAAACGAAAACCTCCTCTGTTACAAGGACATATCAGTTTTTACACTTATTCCAACTCCAGACTTTTTGTGCATCAGTATGCACCACTTCACAGCCACGCCATCACTTTTGCACCCCTTTTGCCTTCATTTGTTATTTTCATGCAATTTACTAATATTTTTTGGCTAAAGCCCTGCCATTGCACAGCCCTACCACGCATCTGAAAGGTTGAACGTTTGGCATTGTATCCTCATTTCACCCACCATCGCCTGTGCTCCAAGTTGTGCGCGGGTTACGCCCCAACCTGCATGACCATTTCGGTGTACAAAATGGAATCTCTTTCGGAGTCTCAGGGTTTCGGACGAAAAATCATCTGTTACAAAGGCATTCATATTTTATAACTTATTTCAACTCCAGAATTTTTTGTGCATTCAGTGACATGCACCATTCAAAGCACGCCTTCAATTGTCAACCTTTCTGACTTCATTTGTTATTTTTCAGGAATTTACTAATTGTTTGAGGTTAAATGACAATGAAATTGAAAAAAAGAAATAAAATTTGAACTTGAAAAGGTTGAAAAGTTGGCACATTGTATCCATCATTCCACCCACATAGCATGTGCTAAAATGTTGAGAGGTTACGGCAAACACTGGATGCACTTTCGTATACAAAATGGACAATCTCTTTCAAAGTATCAGGGTTTAGGACGAAAAACTCAATGTTACCAAGGCTATTTCAAGTTTTATAATTATTTCAACTCCAGGACTTTTTGTGCATTCAGTGTGCCAGCATTCAAAGACACGCCTTCAATTTAAACCTTTTGACTTCATTTGTTATTTTCATGGAATTTACTAATTTTTTTGAAGCTAAAATGACCCTGAAATTGAAAACGCACTACAAATTGACCTCTGAAAAGGTGGATGAAAGTTGGCCATGGTATCATCATTTCACCCACATAGCATGTGCTAAAATGTTGGGAGGGTTAGGCAAACACTGGATGCAATTCGTGTACAAAATGGGACAATCTCTTTCAAAGTATCAGGGTTTCGGACGAAAAACTCCAATTGCTCCAAAGGCATTCATTTTTTTATAACTTTATCAACTCCAGACTTGTTTGTGCATTTAGTATGCACCATCAAAGCCACGTTCATCAATTTCATCCTTCTCTGGACATTGCTATTTTTCATGCATTTAATTATTTTTTTATTGAGCTAAATGACCCTTGAAATTGACAAGCACTACAAAATGAACTCTAAAAAGATGAAGTGGGGCATGGTACCATCATTCACCCACATAGAGGTGTAAATAGTTGAGAGGGGTACGGCAAAACTGGATTGCACTTTCGTGTACAAAATGGGGACAATCTCTTTCGAACAGTATCAGGGTTTTTCGGACGAAAAAACTATATGTTACAAAGCATCATTTTTTAACTTATATCAAACTCCAGGACTTTTTGTGGAATTCAGTATGCAGCATTCAAAGCACCACAATTTTCAAACCTTTTGACTTCATTTGCTATTTTTCATGCATTTACTGATTTTTTTGAGCTTAAGACCTGAAATGAAAAAGCACTACAAACGTTTCTGAAAAGGTTTGAAGTGGCATGGTATCATTCAATTAAACACATGAGCATGTGGTAAAAAGTTGAGAGGGTCATTGGCAAAAACTGGATGCACTTAGGTACCCCCCCACCATGGTCAATCTACTTTCGGAAGTATTCAGGGTTTTCAGACGGAAAACTAATCTTTTACAAAGGCATTTCATTTTATGACTTTTTTCAAACTCTTGGATTTTGTTGCATTCAATATGCACCATTTCAAAAGCAATGTATCAATTTTCAACCCTTTCTGATTCATTCTGCTATTTTTTTTCAGTGCATTTCTGATTATTTTGAGCTCCTAAATGGACCCTGAACTTGAAAAAGCCTACAAGAAACTCTGAAAAGGTTGGAAGTTTGCATGGTATCACTTCACCACAACACGCTCGATTAACTTCGGCCGGACACATTTCCTGGGTCATGCCGGCCTCGGCCAAAGACAACATCGCAACCATACAAAGCTCAGCAGAGAGGTCCGCCGCGGTTCATCCTAAGCGCAAGGGGGGTCTTTGGCCATGCCCTCGCCCTCCGGGTCGTGCGTACATGGCCCGATCAAGCACCACCGAAATGGCGCCATCACTCCATGCCGCACGCTGAACGGACGTCTGACAGAGCTTTCGGCTGATGCATACGATGCAGAACGACCATTACTATGCCCACGTGATGGTTAGTGCTATCAGACCAGAGGTCTGCTCGGATCAAATATCCAAATCGTTAGGACTAGGAGCTTGCGGTAACGACCAGAGGACTACGAAAGATGTGACCCCGTCGTCCGCTCGAGGACTTGCGGGCAAGGGTTAAGAATGCCGGCCGCGCCTCGTTTCACCACTGGGCACCACACTGGCAACCCGCCTTCACATCAACGCGGGTACCCCTCAGGGTCGACCCGCTTTCCAAGTAAACATTTGTAAGGTCCAAGTATCCGTGTGTCCCATAACATCAGGGAATCCGAGGTATCACCTCATTGATTCCCACTCGATGTATCCATCAAGGTGAACTAGGAGGAATCACCCTCACTGGGTCCACATGGAGTGGTGTTGTACGGACAGCGTCGTTATCGAAGCGGTTGGTGAGGAGGAATCACCCTCGATGACCACGACCGAATAGCTACTCTACAGAGTTAACATCAGAAGTGCTACAAGAGGTTTCACCCTCGGCACTCGATAGTAACGTGCAGTGTCGTTAAACTAAGGGGGGTGATGTGCGGTGTCGGGTCCTGGTCTTCAATCCCATTGATGGGTCTTCTGACGATCCAGCGCGGGGGCAGTCGGGATAAGTGGGGTCATTGATAGGTCTCTACCCAGACTAAATAAGCAGTTAGGATATGCAGATAAATATCTACAGTAGGTTACAATGAACAGGCTATTGCATCAGAATAGGTAAAGCTAGCAGCACAGCAGCAGCAATTCTAATGCAAGCATGGAAATATAAAGAATGGGCGATATCGGGATGCTCAAAGGAGGGGGCTTGCTGGTGCTCGGCGGCCAAGGGCAGGCCGTCTATGGTGTCTTCGGCGATCGGAGCTGAGTCAGTCTCGGGGCGACGTCAGGGTCGGGGGGCTATCGAGAGAGAAGAGGGGGAGGAAGAGACAGGGGATGGGGAAAAGTATAAATATATAGCAAACAGCGAGCATGACCAAATACGATACACCTGTGCTAGGGGTAGTCTAACGCAAGCATCTCACGTAACAGACGGAGCGGGAGATATTGACGATATTTCCCGGGGTCTTGGACGAATTATAGGACAGAGGATCGAAGGGGGAACGGTTGCAAGTTCGGATAGTTAGGGACGGGGTTGACGGAGACGAACGGGACCGCGTATTCAGATTCGTCTCGTCGTCATGAGCAACTTTCATGTTACAATAGTATTTCATCTGAGCTAGAAGGATTTTTATATGATTTCTAAAGTTTTTATTAATTTCTGGAATTTAAATAATTATTAAATTAACAACCTTTCCGAAACAGTGTCTTGGTGACGTCAGCATGACGTCAGCATGACGTCAGGACCAGTGGGTCCCACCTGTCATAGGCTGTTAGGTTAATAGTGATTAACTAATTAAATTATGTTAATTAACACTAACTATTAATTAGATTAACCTAAATCAGGATAATTAATTAATTAATAACTAATTAATTATTAATTATTAATTATTTTAATTATTTTTATTTTTATTTTATTTTTTTAAACGTTTTTGGGGGCTGGGCCCCGTATGTCAGCGGCACAGGGGGGGGGGAGGGCCCACCGGTCAGAGCAACAGGGGTGACGACCCGGCTCATAAGAAGGGGGGCCGATCAGGGGCACGGCTTCGAGACGCCCCCTTTTCTTACCCCCCCCCCATCTCTCCCTCTCTTTTCTTCCCCACTCCTTCTTACCATCTTACCCTTTGACCCGGATCGACGATTACCCGCGTTTGAGAGCGAGACGCCCGAGTGACTTCCCCCCTTTCATACCCATTTCCCGGACCGAGAACGCACCCGTTATGGGCCCCTTCGCCCGGCAAAAGCGAAGGAGATGGGATAGGGTAGAGGTGACGATCCCCCGGGCGAAAAAGAAGCGCGGTCGCAGCGGACTTGGAGGTATGAGCGAGCGGGGCGCAGGGCGGCGGCGTCGGCGGTGGAGCGGGCAAGCGCGCGCGGGGACGCGGATGCGGACCGGGAGGGGAAGGCGCGGCCCAGGGTGCGGTGTGCAGGGCCCCGACGGCCGCGCATGGGGAAACGACGGATCGAGTGAGAGAGATAGAATCCCGGTGAGGACTCTTTGGAAGAGGACCCGAATCGATGTTTCAATTCTTTTCCGACCCCGACTGGAGATAGTAGAGAGGAGTCCTTCGGCGGGAACGAGAGGTAGCAAGAGCGGGAGGGAAGAATAGGCGAAGGGGCTAACAATCGAGGGCGGGGGGGAGAGGCTGGAAGGAGAAGGTTGTTATTGTGGTGGTAGGGTGGGGGGAGCGAGGAGACAGGGTCAGAAGGAGAGAGGCGAAGGCGGCGAGACCGATGGGCGAACGACGATGGTGTCGGCGCGCTCTGGGCGCCGGCGTCTGTGGCGACCGCGCCCCTGATCACAGCTTCCTTGTGATCGGGAGGGGGGGAACGTGGATCGTTGAGGTGGCCTGACGAGGATATCGCCGCGGGAGTTGGACGTGGGGGAACGAATGGGGATCCCCGGAGCTGTGGGAGGACGTGCGGTTAGCCGTAGGCGTCGGCCGGAGAGGATGGCGACGGGGGGCGGTCGGTGCGGGAGCTCCCGATCCCGCATCCAGTTTGGATCGGGGAAGGGAGAGGGGGGGGGGAGAGGGGGGGGGGCAGTGGGGTAGGTGTAGGGTTTTGGGTGACCCGGGGGGGTTAAAGGGGTGGGGGGCGGCTGTGGGCCGGCTGGGGTCCTGGGTGGTGGCCTGGTGGCCAGCTGGGCCACGGCCGAGTTGGTCCGGGGGGGGGGCTTTTCCTTTTTTACTTTTCTTTTCTCTTTTTATTTATCCATACCCCTGTTTTGTAAATAGTTAGGGCTCAAATTGAATTTTGTAAAACATGTGACCTGGTCCATAAATACCAGTGCTTTATTTCCTAACACCTAAAATTAGTTTGGGCAAAACATCGTTTCATACTTAAATTAGATTTAATAAATGGTTATTAAATATTGTTTTTAGTCGCTGTTTGAAGATGTTTGAGTCACTTACCCAACTCCAATGATGTTGGTTTCAATTTTAGAATTGTCTCTGATTTATTTGCTATTTAATGAACAATTTAGTTTCTATGTTGGACAACTTTTATTTTCCACTTTAATTTAATTTTGAATTTGAGGTTAGGAGTTGAAATGCAATATGATGTTAATGATGATCATGCACTGATAATCATGCTGACTTGGCTTTATGGAAATGGGATTACTGTGGCTAACCACCGGGGGTGTTACAATCATTTCACCCACATAGCATGTGGTAAAAAGTTGAGAGGGTTACGGCAAAAACTGGATGCACTTCATGTACAAAATGGACAATCTCTTTCGAAGTATCAGGGTTTCTGACGAAAACTCATCTTTTACAAAGGCATTTCATTTTTTATGACTTTTTCAACTCCAGACTTTTTGTGCATTCAATATGCACCATTCAAAGCCATGTCATCAATTTTCAACCCTTTCTGACTTCATTTGCTATTTTTTATGCATTTACTAATTTTTTTGAGCTAAATGACCCTGAATTTGAAAAGCACAACAAATGAACTCTGAAAAGGTTGAAAGTTTGCATGGTATCATCATTTCACCCACATACAATGTGCTAAAAAGTTGAGAGGGTTATGGCAAAAACTGGATGCACTTCGTGTACAAAATGGACAATCTCTTCCGAAGTATCAGGGTTTCCGACGAAAACTCATCTATTACAAAGGCATTTGATTTTTTATAGCTTATTTCAACTCCAGACTTTTTGTCCATTCAGTATGCACCATTCAAAGCCACGTCATCAATTTTCAACCCTTTCTGACTTCATTTGCTATTTTTCATGCATTTACAGATTTTTTTAAGCTAAATGACCCTGATATTGAAAAGCACTACAAATGAACTCTGAAAAGGTTGAACATTGGCATGGTATCATCATTTCACACTCATAGCATGTGCTAAAAAGTTGAGAGGGTTACGGCAAAAACTGGATGCACTTCGTGTACAAAATGGACAATTTCTTTCGAAGTATCAGGGTTTCGGACGAAAACTCATCTGTTACAATGACATTTCATTTTTTACAACTTATTTCAACTCCAGACTTTTTGTGCATTCAGTATGCACAATTCAAAGCCACGCCATCAATTTTCAACCCTTTCTGACTTCATTTGTTATTTTTCATGCATTTACTAATTTTTTTGAGCTAAATGACCCTGAAATTGAAAATCAACTACAATAACTCTGAAACTTGAAATTGGAATTGGGGGTGAGGGGTCATCATTTCACCCACATAGCATGTGCTCAAAAGTTGAGAGGGTTACGGCAAAAACTGCATGCAATTCGTGTACAAAATGGACAATCTCTTTCGGAGTATCAGGGTTTCGGACGAAAACTCATCTGTTACAAAGGCATTTCATATTTTATAACTTATTTCAACTCCAGAATTTTTGTGCATTCAGTGTGCACCATTCAAAGCCACGCCTTCAATTTTCAACCCTTTCTGACTTCATTTGTTATTTTTCATGAATTTACTAATTTTTTTGAGTTAAATGACAATGAAATTGAAAAGCACTACAAATGAACTCTGAAAAGGTTGAAAGTTGGCATGGTATCATCATTTCACCCACATAGCATGTGCTAAAATGTTGAGAGGGTTACGGCAAACACTGGATGCACTTCGTATACAAAATGGACAATCTCTTTCAAAGTATCAGGGTTTCGGACGAAAACTCAATTGTTACAAAGGCATTTCAATTTTTATAACTTATTTCAACTCCAGACTTTTTGTGCATTCAGTGTGCAGCATTCAAAGCCACGCCTTCAATTTTCAACCCTTTCTGACTTCATTTGTTATTTTTCATGAATTTACTAATTTTTTTGAGCTAAATGACCCTGAAATTGAAAAGCACTACAAATGAACTCTGAAAAGGTTGAAAGTTGGCATGGTATCATCATTTCACCCACATAGCATGTGCTAAAATGTTGAGAGGGTTACGGCAAACACTGGATGCACTTCGTGTACAAAATGGACAATCTCTTTCAAAGTATCAGGGTTTCGGACGAAAACTCAATTGCTACAAAGGCATTTCATTTTTTATAACTTATTTCAACTCCAGACTTTTTGTGCATTTAGTATGCACCATTCAAAGCCACGTCATCAATTTTCATCCTTCTCTGACTTTATTTGCTATTTTTCATGCATTTACTTATTTTTTTAGCTAAATGACCCTGAAATTGAAAAGCACTACAAATGAACTCTAAAAAGATTGAAAGTTGGCATGGTACCATCATTTCACCCACATAGCATGTGCTAAATAGTTGAGAGGGTTACGGCAAAAACTGGATGCACTTCGTGTACAAAATGGACAATCTCTTTCGAAGTATCAGGGTTTCGGACGAAAACTCATCTGTTACAAAGACATTTCATTTTTTATAACTTATATCAACTCCAGACTTTTTGTGCATTCAGTATGCAGCATTCAAAGCCACGTCATCAATTTTCAACCCTTTCTGACTTCATTTGCTATTTTTCATGCATTTACTGATTTTTTTGAGCTTAATGACCCTGAAATTGAAAAGCACTACAAACGATTTCTGAAAAGGTTTGAAGTTGGCATGGTATCATCATTTCACCCACATAGCATGTGGTAAAAAGTTGAGAGGGTCATGGCAAAAACTGGATGCACTTCATGTACAAAATGGTCAATCTCTTTCGAAGTATCAGGGTTTCAGACGAAAACTCATCTTTTACAAAGGCATTTCATTTTTTATGACTTTTTCAACTCTTGATTTTTGTGCATTCAATATGCACCATTCAAAGCCATGTCATCAATTTTCAACCCTTTCTGACTTCATTTGCTATTTTTCATGCATTTACTGATTATTTTGAGCTAAATGACCCTGAAATTGAAAAGCACTACAAATGAACTCTGAAAAGGTTGAAAGTTTGCATGGTATCATCATTTCACCCACATACAATGTGCTAAAAAGTTGAGTGGGTTATGGCAAAAACTGGATGCACTTCATGTACAAAATGGACAATATCTTTCGAAGTATCAGGGTTTCCGACGAAAACTCATCTGTTACAAAGGCATTTCATTTTTTATAACTTATTTCTACTCCAGACTTTTTGTGCGTTCAGTATGCACCATTCAAAGCCACGTCATCAATTTTCAACCCTTTCTGACTTCATTTGCTATTTTTCATGCATTTACTGATTTTTTTTGCTAAATGACCCTGATATTGAAAAGCACTACAAATGAACTCTGAAAAGGTTGAACATTGGCATGTTATCATTATTTCACCCACATAGCATGTGCTAAAAAGTTGAGAGGGTTACGGCAAAAACTGGATGCACTTCGTGTATAAAATGGACAATCTCTTTCGAAGTATCAGGGTTTCGGACGAAAACTCATCTGTTACAAAGGCATTTCATTTTTTATAACTTATTTCTACTCCAGACTTTTTGTGCATTCAGTATGCACCATTCAAAGCCACGTCATCAATTTTCAACCCTTTCTGACTTCATTTGCTATTTTTCATGCATTTACTAATTTTTATGAGCTAAATGACCCTGAAATTGAAAAGCACTACAAATGAACTCTGAAAAGGTTGAAAGTTTGCATGGTATCATCATTTCACCCACATACAATGTGCTAAAAAGTTGAGAGGGTTATGGCAAAAACTGGATGCACTTCGTGTACAAAATGGACAATCTCTTTCGAAGTATCAGGGTTTCTGACGAAAACTCATCTATTACAAAGGCATTTGATTTTTTATAGCTTATCTCAACTCTAGACTTTTTGTGCATTCAGTATGCACT
>JAAAXO010000064.1:697867-714918 GCA_011799875.1 Thinopyrum elongatum | reverse complement strand
CATTTTTATGACTTTTTCAACTCCAGACTTTTGTGTGTTAATATGCACCATTCAAAGCTATGTCATCAATTTTCAACCTTTGACTTCATTTGCTATTTTTCATGCATTTACTAAATTTTTTGAGCTAAATGACCCTGAAATTGAAAAGCACTACAAATGAACTCTGAAAAGGTTGAAAGTTTGCATGGTACATCATTTCACCCACATAGCATGTGCTAAAAAGTTGAGAGGGTTATGGCAAAAACTGGATGCACTTGTGTTACAAAATGGACAATCTCTTTCGAAGTATCAGGGTTTCGGACGAAAACTCATCTTTTACAAAGGCATTTCATTTTATAGCTTATTTCAACTCCAGACTTTTGTGTGTTCAGTATGCAATATTCAAAACCACGTCATCAATTTCAACCCTTTCTGACTTCATTTGTGCTTTTTTCAAGCATTTACTGATTTTTAGCTAAATGACCCTGATATGAAAACCACTACAAACGAACTCTGAAAAGGTTGAACATTGGCATGTATCATCATTCACCCACATAGCATGTGCTAAAAAGTTGAGAGGGTTACGGCAAAAACTGGATGCATTCGTGTACAAAATGGACAATCTCTTTCGAAGTATCAGGGTTTCGGACGAAAACTAAGCTGTTACAAAGGCATTTCATTTTTAATAACTACTAACTCCAGACTTTTTGTGCATTCAGTAGTTGCACCATTCAAAGCCACGCCATCAATTTTCAACCCTTTCTGACTTCATTTGTATTTTTCATGCATTTACTAATTTTTTTGAGCTAAATGACCCTGAAATTTAAAAGCACTACAAAGAACTCTGAAAAGGTTGAACAGTTGGCATGGTATCATCATTTCACCCACATAGCATGTGCTAAAAAGTTGAGAGGGTTAGGACAAAAACGGAGCATTGTGTACCAAATGGACAATCTCTTTCGAAGTATCAGGGTTTCGGACGAAAACTCATCTGTTACAAAGAATTTCATTTTTAGACTTATTTCAACTACAGATTTTTGTTGCATTCAGTATGCACCATTCAAAGCCACGCCATCAATTTCAACTTTCTGACTCATTTGTTATTTTCATGCATTTAATAATTTTTTTGAGGTAAATGACACTAAAATTTAAAAGCACTACAAATGAACTCTGAAAAGGTTGAAATTGGCATGGTACCATCTTTTCACCCACATAGCATGTGCTAAAAGTTGAGAGGGTTACGGCAAAAACAGCATGCAGTCGTGTACAAAATGGACAATCTCTTTCGAGAGTATCAGGTTCGGACGAAAACTCATCTGTTACAAAGGCATTTCATTTTTTATACTTATTTCAACTCCAGACTTTTTGTGCATTCAGTGTGCACCACATTCAAAGCCACGCCATCAATTTTCAACCCTTTCTGACTTCATTTGTTATTTCATGAATTTACTAAATTTTTTGAGCTAATGACCCTGAAATTGAAAGCACTACAAATAACTCTGAAAAGGTTGAAAGTTGGCATGGTATCATCATTTCACCACATAGCATGTGCCTAAAAGTTGAGAGGGTTACGCAAAAACTGGATGCACTTCGTGTACAAAATGGACAATCTCTTATGAAGTATCAGGGTTTCGGACGAAAATCATCTGTACAAAGGCATTTCATTTTTATAACTTGTTTCAACTCCAAACTTTTTGTGCATCCAGTATGCACCATTCAAAGCACGTCATCAATTTTCATCCCTTTTGACTTCATTTGCTATTTTTCATGATTTACTGATTTTTTGAGCTTAATGACCCTGAAATTGAAAAGCACTACAAATGATTTCGAAAAGGTTGTTTGAAGTTGGCATGGTATCATCATTTCACCACATAGCATGTGGTAAAAAGTTGAGAGGGTTATGGCAAAAACTGGATGCACTTCATGTACAAAATGGACAATCTCTTTCGAAGTATCAGGGTTTCAGACGAAAACTCATCTTTTACAAAGGCATTTATTTTTTAGACTTTTTCAACTCCGGACTTTTGTGGCATTCAATATGCACCATTCAAAAGCCTGTCATCAATTTTCAACAACCTTTTGACCATTTGCATTTTTCATGCATTTACTGATTTTTTGAGCTAAATGACCCTGATAATTGAAAAGCACTACAAATGAACTCTGAAAAGGTTGAAGTTTGCATGGTACCATCATTCACCCACATACAATGTGCTAAAAGTTGAGAGGTTATGGAAAAAACTGGATGCACTTCATGTACAAAATGGACAATCTTTCGAAGTATCAGGGTTTCGACGACGAAAACTCATCTGCAAAGGCATTTCATTTTTTATAACTTATTTTACTCCAGACTTTTTTGTGCGTTCAATATGCACCATTCAAAGCCACGTCATCAATTTTCAAACCCTTCTGATTCATTTGCTATTTTTCATGCATTTACTGATTTTTTTTTAGCTAAATGACCCTGGTATGAAAAGCACTACAAATGAACTCTGAAAAGGTTGAACATTGCATGGTATCATCATTTCACCCACATAGCATGTGCTAAAAAGTTGAGAGGGGTTACGGCAAAAACTGGATGCACTTCGTGTACAAAATGGACAATCTCTTTCGAAGTATCAGGGTTTCGGACGAAAAGTCATCTGTTACAACGGATTTTCATTTTTTTTATAACTTATTTCAACTCCAGACTTTTTGTGCATTCAGTAAGCCCATTCAAAGCCATGCCATCAATTTTCAACCATTTCTGACTTCATTTGTTATTTTTATGCATTTACTAATTTTTTTGAGTTAAATGACCCTGAAATTTAAAAAGCACTACAAATGAATTCTGAAAAGGTGAAGTGTTGAAAGTTGGCATTGATCATCATTCACCCACATAGCATGTGCTAAAAAGTTGAGAGGGTTACGGCAAAAACTGGATGCACTTCTAGTAACACAATGGAAAATCTCTTTCGGAGAAGTATCAGGGTTTCGGACGAAAACTCATCTCTTACAAAGGCATTTCATTTTTTATAACTTATTTCAACTCCAGACTTTTTGTGCATTCAGTATGCACCATTCAAGCCACGCCAATCAATTTTCGACCCTTTCCACTTCATTTGCTATTTTCATGCATTTACTAATTTTTTGACCTAAATGACCCTGAAATTGAAAAGCACTACAAACGAACTCTGAAAGGTTGAAAGTTGGCATGGTACCATCATTTCACCCACATAGCATGTGCTAAAAAGTGTGAGAGGGTTACGGCAAAAACTGGATGCACTTCATGTACAAAATGGACAATCTCTTTCAAGTATCAGGGTTTTGACGAAAATCATTGTTACAAAGGCAATTTCAACTCCAGACTTTTTGGCGTTTAGTATGCACCATTCAAAGCCACGTCATCAATTTTCAACCCTTTCTGACTTCATTAGCTATTTTTCATGCATTTACTGATTTTTTAGCTAAATGACCCTGAAATTGAAAAGCACTACAAATGAACTCTGAAAAGGTTGAAAGTTGGCATGGTACATCATTTCACCAACATAGCATGTGCTAAATGTTGAGAGGTTACGGCAAAAACTGGATGCACTTCGTGTACAAAATGGACAATCTCTTTCGAAGTATCAGGGTTTCGGACGAAAACTCATCTGTTACAAAGGCATTTCATTTTTTATAACTTATTTCAACTCCAGACTTTTTGTGCGTTCAGTATGCACCATTCAAAGCCATGTCATCAATTTTCAACCCTTTCTGACTTCATTGCTATTTCATGCATTAACTGATTTTTTTGAGCTAATGACCCTAAAATGAAAAGCACTACAAATGATTTCTGAAAAGGTAGAAAGTTGGCATGGTTCATCATTTCACCCACATAGCATGTGGTAAAAAGTTGAGAGGTTACGGCAAAAAATGGATGCACTTCAGGTACAAAATGGACAATCCCTTTCGAAGTATCAGGGTTCGACGAAAAAACTCATCTTTTACATAGGCATTTCATTTTATGACTTTTTCAACTCCAGACTTTTTGTGTGTTCAATTGCACCATTCAAAGCTATGTCATCAATTTTCAACCCTTTCTGACTTCATTTGCTATTTTTCATGCATTTACTAATTTTTTGAGCTAAATGACCCTATTGGAATAAAAGCACTACAAATGAACTCTGAAAAGGTTGAAAGTTTGCATGGTATCATCATTTCACCCACATAGCATGTGCTAAAAAGTTGAGAGGGTTATATGGCAAAACTGGATGCACTTCGTGTACAAAATGGACAATCTCTTTCGAAGTATCAGGGTTTCGGACGAAAAACTCATCTTTACAAAGGCATTTCATTTTTATAGCTTATTTCAACTCCAGACTTTTTGTGTGTGTTCAGTATGAACTATTCAAAACCGTCATCAATTTTCAACCCTTTCTGACCATTGCTATTTTTCAAGCATTTACTGATTTTTTTTAGCTAAATGACCCTGATATTGAAAAACCACTACAAACGAACTCTGAAAAGGGTTGAACATTGGCATGGTATCATCATTTCACCCACATACAAGTGTGCTAAAAAGTTGAGAGGGTTACGGCAAAAACTGGATGCACTTCGTGTACAAAATGGACAATCTCTTTCGAAGTATCAGGGTTTCGGACGAAAATCAGCTGTTACAAAGGCATTCATTTTTATAACTTACTTCAACCAGACTTTTTGTGCATTCAGTATGCACCATTCAAAGCCACGCCATCAATTTTCAACCCTTTCTGACTTCATTTGTTATTTTTCATGCATTTACTAATTTTTTTGAGCTAAATGACCCTGAATTTAAAAGCACTACAAATGAACTCTGAAAAGGTGTTGAACATTGGCATGGTATCTCATTTCACCCACATAGCAGTGCTAAAAAGTTAGAGGGTTACGAACAAAAACTGGATGCACTTCGTGACAAAATGGACAATCTCTTTCGAAGATCAGGGTTTCGCGACGAAAACTCATCTGTTACAAAGAATTTCATTTTTTATAACTTATTTCAACTACAGACTTTTTGTGATTCCGTATGCACCATTCAAAGCCACGCCATCAATTTTCAACACTTTCTGACTTCATTTGTTATTTTTCATGCATTACTAATTTTTTTGAGGTAAATGACACTAAAATTTAAACACTACAAATGAACTCGAAAAGGTTGAAAGTTGGCATTGTACCATCTTTCACCCCATAGCATGTGCTAAAAAGTTGAGAGGGTTACGGCAAAACAGCATGCAGTTCGTGTACAAAATGGACAATCTCTTTCGAAGTATCAGGGTTGCGACGAAAAACTCATCTGTTACAAAGGCATTTCATTTTTATAACTTATTTCAACTCCAGACTTTTGTGCATTCAGTGGCACACATTCAAAGCCACGCCATCAATTTTCAACCCTTTTCGACTTCATTGTTATTTTTCATGAATTTACTAAATTTTTTTGAGCTAAATGACCCTGGAAATTGAAAAGCACTACAAATTAACTCTGAAAAGGTTGAAAGTTGGCATGGTATCATCATTTCACCCAGCATGTGCTAAAAAGTGAGAGGGTTACGGCAAAAACTGGAATGCACTTCGTGTACAAAATGGACAACTCTTGAAGTATCAGGGTTTCGGACGAAAACTCATCGTTACAAAGCCATTTCATTTTTATAACTTTTTCAACTCCAGACTTTTTGTGGATCCAGTATGCACCATTCAAACCACGTCATCAATTTTAATCCCTTCTGACTTCATATTGGATTTTCATGCATTACTGATTTTTTTGAGTTAATGACCCTGAAATTGAAAGCACTACAAATGATTTCTGAAAAGGTTTGAAGTTGGCATGTATCATCATTTCACCCACATAGCATGTGTAAAAAGTTGAGAGGGTATGGCAAAAACTGGATGCACTATGTACAAAATGGACAATCTCTTTCGAGAGTATCAGGGTTTCAGACGAAAACTCATCTTCTTACAAAGGCAGTTTCATTTTTTATGACTTTTTCAACTCCGGACTTTTTGTGCATTCAATATGCACCAATCACCCATTCAAAGCCATGTCATCAATTTTCAACCCTTTCTGACTTCATTTGCTATTTTTCATGCATTTACTGATTTTTTTGAGCTAAATGACCCTGAAATTGAAAAGCACTACAAATGAACTCTGAAAAGGTTGAAAGTTTGCATGGTATCATCATTTCACCCACATACAATGTGCTAAAAAGTTGAGAGGGTTGTGGCAAAAACTGGATGCACTTCATGTACAAAATGGACAATAGCTTTCGAAGTATCAGGGTTTCCGACGAAAACTCATCTGTTACAAAGGCATTTCATTTTTTATAACTTATTTCTACTCCAGACTTTTTGTGCGTTCAATATGCACCATTCAAAGCCACGTCATCAATTTTCAACCCTTTCTGACTTCATTTGCTATTTTTCATGCATTTACTGATTTTTTTTAGCTAAATGACCCTGGTATTGAAAAGCACTACAAATGAACTCTGAAAAGGTTGAACATTGGCATGGTATCATCATTTCACCCACATAGCATGTGCTAAAAAGTTGAGAGGGTTACGGCAAAAACTGGATGCACTTCGTGTACAAAATGGACAATCTCTTTCGAAGTATCAGGGTTTCGGACGAAAAGTCATCTGTTACAACGGCATTTCATTTTATATAACTTATTTCAACTCCAGACTTTTTGTGCATTCAGTAAGCACCATTCAAAGCCATGCCATCAATTTTCAACCATTTCTGACTTCATTTGTTATTTTTCATGCATTTACTAATTTTTTTGAGTTAAATGACCCTGAAATTTAAAAGCACTACAAATGAATTCTGAAAAGGTTGAAAGTTGGCATTGTATCATCATTTCACCCACATAGCATGTGCTAAAAAGTTGAGAGGGTTACGGCAAAAACTGGATGCACTTCTAGTACACAATGGACAATCTCTTTCGGAGTATCAGGGTTTCGGACGAAAACTCATCTCTTACAAAGGCATTTCATTTTTTATAACTTATTTCAACTCCAGACTTTTTGTGCATTCAGTATGCACCATTCAAAGCCACGCCATCAATTTTCGACCCTTTCCAACTTCATTTGCTATTTTTCATGCATTTACTAATTTTTTGACCTAAATGACCCTGAAATTGAAAAGCACTACAAACGAACTCTGAAAGGTTGAAAGTTGGCATGGTACCATCATTTCACCCACATAGCTTGTGCTAAAAAGTTGAGAGGGTTACGGCAAAAACTGGATGCACTTCATGTACAAAATGGACAATCTCTTTCAAAGTATCAGGGTTTCGGACGAAAACTCATTTGTTACAAAGGCATTTCAACTCCAGACTTTTTGTGCGTTTAGTATGCACCATTCAAAGCCACGTCATCAATTTTCAACCCTTTCTGACTTCATTAGCTATTTTTCATGCATTTACTGATTTTTTTAGCTAAATGACCCTGAAATTGAAAAGCACTACAAATGAACTCTGAAAAGGTTGAAAGTTTGCATGGTACCATCATTTCACCAACATAGCATGTGCTAAAATGTTGAGAGGTTTACGGCAAAAACTGGATGCACTTCGTGTACAAAATGGACAATCTCTTTCGAAGTATCAGGGTTTCGGACGAAAACTCATCTGTTACAAAGGCATTTCATTTTTTATAACTTATTTCAACTCCAGACTTTTTGTGCGTTCAGTATGCACCATTCAAAGCCATGTCATCAATTTTCAACCCTTTCTGACTTCATTTGCTATTTTTCATGCATTTACTGATTTTTTTGAGCTTAATGACCCTAAAATTGAAAAGCACTACAAATGATTTCTGAAAAGGTAGAAAGTTGGCATGGTATCATCATTTCACCCACATAGCATGTGGTAAAAAGTTGAGAGGATTACGGCAAAAAATGGATGCACTTCATGTACAAAATGGACAATCCCTTTCGAAGTATCAGGGTTTCGGACGAAAACTCATCTTTTACATAGGCATTTCATTTTTATGACTTTTTCAACTCCAGACTTTTTGTGTGTTCAATATGCACCATTCAAAGCTATGTCATCAATTTTCAACCCTTTCTGACTTCATTTGCTATTTTTCATGCATTTACTAAATTTTTTGAGCTAAATGACCCTGAAATTGAAAAGCACTACAAATGAACTCTGAAAAGGTTGAAAGTTTGCATGGTATCATCATTTCACCCACATAGCATGTGCTAAAAAGTTGAGAGGGTTATGGCAAAAACTGGATGCACTTCGTGTACAAAATGGACAATCTCTTTCGAAGTATCAGGGTTTCGGACGAAAACTCATCTTTTACAAAGGCATTTCATTTTTTATAGCTTATTTCAACTCCAGACTTTTTGTGTGTTCAGTATGCACTATTCAAAACCACGTCATCAATTTTCAACCCTTTCTGACTTCATTTGCTATTTTTCAAGCATTTACTGATTTTTTTTAGCTAAATGACCCTGATATTGAAAACCACTACAAACGAACTCTGAAAAGGTTGAACATTGGCATGGTATCATCATTTCACCCACATACAATGTGCTAAAAAGTTGAGAGGGTTACGGCAAAAACTGGATGCACTTCGTGTACAAAATGGACAATCTCTTTCGAAGTATCAGGGTTTCGGACGAAAACTCAGCTGTTACAAAGGCATTTCATTTTTTATAACTTACTTCAACTCCAGACTTTTTGTGCATTCAGTATGCACCATTCAAAGCCACGCCATCAATTTTCAACCCTTTCTGACTTCATTTGTTATTTTTCATGCATTTACTAATTTTTTTGAGCTAAATGACCCTGAAATTTAAAAGCACTACAAATGAACTCTGAAAAGGTTGAACATTGGCATGGTATCATCATTTCACCCACATAGCATGTGCTAAAAAGTTGAGAGGGTTACGACAAAAACTGGATGCATTCGTGTACAAAATGGACAATCTCTTTCGAAGTATCAGGGTTTCGGACGAAAACTCATCTGTTACAAAGAAATTTCATTTTTTATAACTTATTTCAACTACAGACTTTTTGTGCATTCAGTATGCACCATTCAAAGCCACGCCATCAATTTTCAACACTTTCTGACTTCATTTGTTATTTTTCATGCATTTACTAATTTTTTTGAGGTAAATGACACTAAAATTTAAAAGCACTACAAATGAACTCTGAAAAGGTTGAAAGTTGGCATTGTACCATCTTTTCACCCACATAGCATGTGCTAAAAAGTTGAGAGGGTTACGGCAAAAACAGCATGCAGTTCGTGTACAAAATGGACAATCTCTTTCGGAGTATCAGGGTTTCGGACGAAAACTCATCTGTTACAAAGGCATTTCATTTTTTATAACTTATTTCAACTCCAGACTTTTTGTGCATTCAGTGTGCACCATTCAAAGCCACGCCATCAATTTTCAACCCTTTCTGACTTCATTTGTTATTTTTCATGAATTTACTAAATTTTTTGAGCTAAATGACCCTGAAATTGAAAAGCACTACAAATTAACTCTGAAAAGGTTGAAAGTTGGCATGGTATCATCATTTCACCCACATAGCATGTGCTAAAAAGTTGAGAGGGTTACGGCAAAAACTGGATGCACTTCGTGTACAAAATGGACAATCTCTTATGAAGTATCAGGGTTTCGGACGAAAACTCATCTGTTACAAAGGCATTTCATTTTTATAACTTGTTTCAACTCCAAACTTTTTGTGCATCCAGTATGCACCATTCAAAGCCACGTCATCAATTTTCATCCCTTTCTGACTTCATTTTGTTATTTTTCATGAATTTACTAATTTTTTTGAGCTAAATGACCCTGAAATGAAAAGCACTACAAATGAATCTGAAAAGTTGAACTTGGCATGGTATCATCATTTCACCCACATAGCATGTGCTAAAAAGTTGAGAGGGTTACGGCAAAAACTGGATGCACTTCGTGTACAAAATGGACAATCTCTTCGAAGTATCGGGTTTCGGACGAAAACTCATCGTTACAAAGGATTTCATTTTTTATAACTTATTTCAACTCCAGACTTTTTGTGCTTAGTATGCACCATTCAAAGCCACGTCATCAATTTTCCACTTTCTGACTTCATTGCTATTTTCTGACTTTACTAATTTTTTTAGCTAAATGCCCTGAATTGAAAAGCACTACAAATGAACTCTGAAAGATTGAAAGTTGGCATGGTACCATCATTTCACACCACATAGCATGTGCTAAAAAGTTGAGAGGTGTACGCAAACGAACTGGCGTGCAGTACAAAAGGGACAATCTCTCGTTTCGAAGCAGGTTCGGGGACGAAAACTCATCGTTACAAAAGCATTCATTTTATAACTTATTCAACTCCAGACTTGTGCATTCAGTATGACCATTCAAAGCCACGCCATCAATTTTCAACCTCCACCATTTGTATTGCATTACTAATATTTTTGGACTAATGACCCAAAAGCACTACAATAACTCGAAAAGGGGAAAGTTGGCATGGTACACATCATCACCCACATAGCAGGTGCAAAAGTTGAGAGGGAGTACGCGCAAACTGATGCCGCGTGTACAAATGGACAACTCTTTCAAAGTATCAGTGGTTCGGACGAAAACTCATGCAAGGCATCAACAGAAACTCACAAGGCCCTGCGGCAGGTCTTGAGAACGGTCACCTTTTGCACACAGCCAGACGTCACTTCACTGCACAGTAGTAGGTCACCATCACTATGCCGGGCAGCTAAGGTGGCATGTCTCGGTGCGGACGGTATGTGCGTATGGGTCAGGCAGGGCCGGAGTGGGGAGCGAAATGACCCGAAAGGGGGGGGGGGGAAAAGGCACCGACAGAATCAGCGGAAAAGAGGCGAAACAGGGGGGGCATGGGGACCGAAGTACTATCATGTCACCCACAAGCATGAGGGCTAAAAGGTAGAGGGTACGCGCAAAACTGAGCCACGTGCGTGGACAAAGGGAGAATCTCTTTCGAGTAGCAGGGTGTCGACAAAACTCATCTGTGACAAAGGGCAGGGTCGGTGTTAATAACGGAGGTGCAACTCCAGACGTTGTGTGCATTCAGGAGCAGGCGATTCAAAGCCACGTCAGCAATGTGCCAACCCTGGCGGGCGGACGGCCTTGAGCGAGTTTCAAGGCAGGACACGGAGGGGGGGTGAGCGGAAATGACCGAAGGGGAAAAGCACGTACCAAAGATTGCTGAAAGGGGGGGAAGGTTGGCAGGGGGCATCAGGGCACCCACATAGCGGTGGATTAACACTTCTTTGAGAGGGTTATGCAAAACGAGAGCACTGTCATGTCAAAATGGGCAATCTCTGGCGAAGTATCAGGGTTTCGAACGAAAACTCATCTTTACAAAGGCATTTCATTTTTTATGACTTTTTCAACTCCGGACTTTTTGTGCATTCAATATGCACCATCAAGCCATGTCACAATTTTCAACCCTTTCTGACTTCATTTGCTATTTTTCATGCATTTACTGATTTTTTGAGCTAAATGACCCTGAATTGAAAAGACACTACAAAATGAACTCTGAAAAGGTTGAAAGTTTGCATGGTACCATCATTTCACCCACATACATGTGCTAAAAAGTTGAGAGGGTTATGGCAAAACTGGATGCACTTCATGGACCAAATGGACAATATCTTTCGAAGAGTATCAGGGTTTCCGACGAAAACTCATCTGTTACAAAGGCATTTCATTTTTATAACTTATTTCATACTCCAGACTTTGTGCGTTCAATATGCACCATTCAAAGCCACGTCATCAATTTTCAACCCTTTCTGACTTCATTTGCTATTTTTCATGCATTTACTGATTTTTTTAGCTAAATGACCCTGGTATTGAAAAGCACTACAAATGAACTTCTGAAAAGGTTGAACATTGGCATGGTATCATCATTTCACCCACATAGCATGTGCTAAAAAGTTGAGAGGGTTACGGCAAAAAACTGGATGCACTTCGTGTACAAAATGGACAATCTCTTTCGAAGTATCAGGGTTTCGGACGAAAAGTCATCTGTTACAACGGCATTTCATTTTTATAACTTATTTCAACTCCAGACTTTTTGTGCATTCAGTAAGCACCATTCAAAGCCATGCCATCAATTTTCAAACCATTTCTGACTTCATTTGTTATTTTTCATGATTTACTAATTTTTTTGAGGTAAATGACCCTGAAATTTAAAAGCACTACAAATGAATCTGAAAAGGTTGAAAGTTGGCATTGTATCATCATTTCACCCACATAGCATGTGCTAAAAAGTTGAGAGGGTTACGGCAAAAACTGGATGCACTTCTAGTACACATGGACAATCTCTTTCGAGAGTATCAGGGTTTCGGACGAAAACTCATCTCTTACAAGGCATTTCATTTTTTATAACTTATTTCAACTCCAGACTTTTTGTGCATTCGTATGCACCATTCAAAGCCACGCCATCAATTTTCGACCCTTTCAACTCATTTGCTATTTTTCATGCATTTACTAATTTTTTGACCTAAATGACCCTGAAATTGAAAAGCACTACAAACGAACTCTGAAAGGTTGAAAGTTGGCATGGTACCATCATTTCACCCACATAGCATGTGCTAAACAAGTTGAGAGGGTTACGGCAAAAACTGGATGCACTTCATGTACAAAATGGACAATCTCTTTCAAAGTATCAGGGTTTCGGACGAAAACTCATTTGTTACAAAGGCATTTCAAACTCCAGACTTTTTGTGCGTTTAGTATGCACCATTCAAAGCCACGTCATCAATTTTCAACCCTTTCTGACTCATTAGCTATTTTTCATGCATTTACTGATTTTTTTTGCTAAATGACCCTGAAATTGAAAAGCATACACAAATGAACTCTGAAAAGGTTGAAGTTGCATGGTACATCATTTCACCACATAGCATGTGCTAAAATGTTGAGAGGTTTACGGCAAAAACTGGATGCACTTCGTGTACAAAATGGACAATCTCTTTCGAAGTATCAGGGTTCGGACGAAAACTCATCTGTTACAAAGGCATTTCATTTTTATAACTTATTTCAACTCCGACTTTTGTGCAGTTCAGTATGCACCATTCAAAGCCATGTCATCAATTTCAAACCCTTTCTGACTTCATTTGCTATTTTTCATGCATTTACTGATTTTTTTGAGCTTAAGACCCTAAAATTGAAAAGCACTACAAATGATTTCTGAAAAGGTAGAAAGTTGGCATGGTATCATCATTTCACCCACATAGCATTGGTAAAAAGTTGAGAGGGTTACGGCAAAAAATGGATGCACTTCATGTACAAAATGGACAATCCCTTTCGAAGTATCAGGGTTTCGGACGAAAACTCATCTTTTACATAGGCATTTCATTTTTATGACTTTTTCAACTCCAGACTTTTTGTGTGTTAATATGCACCATTCAAAGCTAGTCATCAATTTTCAACCCTTTCGACTTCATTGCTATTTTTCATGCATTTACTAAATTTTTGAGCTAAGACCCTGAATTGAAAAGCACTACAAATGAACTCGAAAAGGTTGAAAGTTTGCATGGTATCTCATTTCACCCACATAGCATGTGCAAAAAGTTGAGAGGGTTATGGCAAAAACTGGATGCACTTCGTGTACAAAATGGACAATCTTCTTTCGAAGTAGTATCAGGGTTTCGGACGAAAACTCATCTTTACAAAGGCATTTCATTTTTATAGCTTATTTCAACTCCAGACTTTTTGTGTGTTCAGTATGCACATTTCAAAACCACGTCATCAATTTTCAACCCTTTCTGACACTTCATTTGCTATTTTTCAAGCATTTACTGATTTTTTTAGCTATAATGACCTGATATTGAAAACCACTACAAAAGAACTCTGAAAAGGTTGAACATTGGCATGGTATCATCATTTCACCCACATACAATGTGCAAAAAGTTGAGAGGGTTACGGCAAAAACTGGATGCACTTCTGTGTACAAAATGGACAATCTCTTTCGAGTATCAGGGTTTCGGACGAAAAACTCAGCTGTTACAAAGGCATTCATTTTTTTATAACTTACTTCAACTCCGACTTTTGTGCATTCAGTATGCACCATTCAAAGCCACGCCATCAATTTTCAAACCCTTTCGATTCATTGTTATTTTTCAGCATTTACTAATTTTTTTGAGCTAAATGACCCTGAAATTAAAAGCACTACAAATGAACTCTGAAAAGTTGAACATTGGATGGTATCATCATTTCACACCACATAGCATTGTGCTAAAAAGTTGAGAGGGTTACGCACAAAACTGGATGCACTTCGTGTACAAAATGGACAATCTCTTTCGAAGTTCAGGGTTCGGACGAAACTCATCTGTTACAAAGAAATTTCATTTTTTATAACTTATTTCAACTTCAGACTTTTTGTGCACAGTATGCACCATTCAAAGCCACGTCATCAATTTTCAACACTTTCTGACTTCATTTGTTATTTTCATGCATTACTAATTTTTTTGAGGTAAATGACACTAAAATTTAAAAGACATACAAATGAACTCTGAAAAGGTTGAAAGTGTTGCATGTGTACCATCTTTTCACCACATAGCAACTGTGCTAAAAAGTTGAGAGGGTTACGGCAAAAACAGCAGTGCAGTTCGTGTACAAAATGGACAATTCTTTCGGAGTATCAGGGTTTCGGACGAAAAATCATTGTTACAAAGGCTGCATTCATTTTTTTATAATTATTTCAACTCAGACTTTTTGTGCATTCATGTGCCCATTCAAAGCCACGCCATCAATTTTCAACCCTTTCTGACTTCATTGTTATTTTTCATTGAATTTACAAATTTTTTGAGCTAAATGACCCTGAAATTGAAAAGCACTACAAATTAACTCTGAAAAGGTTGAAAGTTGGCATGGTATCATCATTTCACCCACATAGCATGTGCTAAAAGTTGAGAGGGTTACGGCAAAACTGATGCACTTCGTGTACAAAATGGACAATCTTTATGAAGTATCAGGGTTTCGGACGAAAACTCATCGTTACAAAGGCATTTATTTTATAACTGTTCAACTCCAGACTTTTTGTGGCATCCAGTATGCACCATTCAAAGCCACGTCATCAATTTTCATCCCTTTCTGACTTCATTTGTATTTTTCATGCATTACTGATTTTTTTGAGCTTAATGACCCTGAAATTGAAAAGACTACAAATGATTCTTGAAAAGGTTTGAAGTTGGCATGGTATCATCATTTCACCCACATAGCATGTTGGTAAAAAGTTGAGAGGGTTATGGCAAAAACTGGATGCACTTCATGTACAAAATGGACAATCTCTTTCGAAGTATCAGGGTTTCGACGAAAACTCATCTTTTACAAAGGCATTTCATTTTTTAGACTTTTTCAACTCCGGACTTTTGTGCATTCAATATGCACATTCAAAGCCATGTCATCAATTTTCAACCCTTTCTGACTTCATTGCTATTTTTTCATGCATTTACTGATTTTTTGAGCTAAATGACCCTGAATTGAAAAGACATACAAATGAATAATCTGAAAAGGTTGAAAGTTGGCATTTTGGTACATCATTCACCCACATACAATGTGCTAAAAAGTGAGAGGGTTATGGCAAAAAACTGGATGCACTTCATGTATCTAAAATGGACAAATCTTTCGAACAGTTCAGGGTTCCGACGAAAACTCATGGTTTACAAGGCATTTCATTTTTATAACTATTGTCTACTCCAGACTTTTTGTGCAGTCAATATGCACCATTCAAGCCACGTCATCAATTTTCAACCCTTTATGACTTCATTTGCTATTTTTCATGCATTTACTTATTTTTTTTAGCTATATGACCTCGGTAATTGAAAAGCCACTACAAATGAACTCTGAAAACCTGTTTTGAACATGGGCATGGTACATCATGGTCACCACACATAGCATGTGCGAAAACGTTGTTGTGATTTGAGGTGGTCGGTACCTTGCCCCGGCAAATAAGCGGTATGCACTTCTGGATTCCATGCATTTACTAATTTTTTTGAGGTAAATGACACTAAAATTTAAAAGCACTACAAATGAACTCTGAAAAGGTTGAAAGTTGGCATTGTACCATCTTTTCACCCACATAGCATGTGCTAAAAAGTTGAGAGGGTTACGGCAAAAACAGCATGCAGTTCGTGTACAAAATGGACAATCTCTTTCGGAGTATCTGGGTTTCGGACGAAAACTCATCTGTTACAAAGGCATTTCATTTTTTATAACTTATTTCAACTCCAGACTTTTTGTGCATTCAGTGTGCACCATTCAAAGCCACGCCATCAATTTTCAACCCTTTCTGACTTCATTTGTTATTTTTCATGAATTTACTAAAATTTTTGAGCTAAATGACCCTGAAATTGAAAAGCACTACAAATTAACTCTGAAAAGGTTGAAAGTTGGCATGGTATCATCATTTCACCCACATAGCATGTGCTAAAAAGTTGAGAGGGTTACGGCAAAAACTGGATGCACTTCGTGTACAAAATGGACAATCTCTTTCGAAGTATCAGGGTTTCGGACGAAAACTCATCTGTTACAAAGGCATTTCATTTTTATAACTTGTTTCAACTCCAGACTTTTTATGCATCCAGTATGCACCATTCAAAGCCACGTCATCAATTTTCATCCCTTTCTGACTTCATTTGCTATTTTTCATGCATTTACTGATTTTTTTGAGCTTAATGACCCTGAAATTGAAAAGCACTACAAATGATTTCTGAAAAGGTTTGAAGTTGGCATGGTATCATCATTTCACCCACATAGCATGTGGTAAAAAGTTGAGAGGGTTATGGCAAAAACTGGATGCACTTCATGTACAAAATGGACAATCTCTTTCGAAGTATCAGGGTTTCAGACGAAAACTCATCTTTTACAAAGGCATTTCATTTTTTATGACTTTTTCAACTCCAGACTTTTTGTGCATTCAATATGCACCATTCAAAGCCATGTCATCAATTTTCAACCCTTTCTGACTTCATTTGCTATTTTTCATGCATTTACTGATTTTTTTGAGCTAAATGACCCGGAAATTGAAAAGCACTACAAATGAACTCTGAAAAGGTTGAAAGTTTGCATGGTATCATCATTTCACCCACGTACAATGTGCTAAAAAGTTG